>UFQX01000174.1:0-205476 GCA_900497675.1 Arapaima gigas | reverse complement strand
TAAAAAAAAAAAAAAAAAAAAAAAAAAAAAAAAACTCAGTTGGCATCTCTGTGATGGAATGAATTGATGTATATGGAAAGCGCCTAAACACTGAACACAATAAGATACTTCCAGAAAAAATAATGTAGAGAGCAATGTTTCATTTCATTCTAAATACTGTTCATTATTTTCATCAAATGCTATTGCCATTTATTATGCGATTAACTGGAACTTTTAAAATATTTTTAATTGTTCTGTTTGTGTCTCATTCATGTACATGTATGCAGATCTGCTCTGGCAAACACCATACACCCAGTTCATGCCAAGAGAGCAACCTTTGGATTTGAATTTGAATGAGCACAGGAGCAGGGGGAAGAGATGCAATGCCAGAGTTCAACTAACAGGAGGAAAGCCAGGCCTCAAGCGGAGGCACCATCTGGACAATTCGTCCCTTTTATTTTTACCAAAATCATCACCGTGGTCCCATTCATCTGCTTTGCTCCATGAGAAGAAATAAGTCGGTTCAACATGAAACTGTATCCTCAGCATCTGCCGTACAGGTCTCCTCAACTGAGTGCTAACTCAGCTCTAATGCTCCTGTCCGATGGCAGCGTTTGGCGATCTGCAGTCAGCAACGTGCAGCCAGTGATGCACCGCGTTCTTGGGAAGCTCATCCACTCTCCATGTAACTGTGCACCCTAGTGAACAAGCAGCCATGCCAACAGGCCTACAGAAACAGAAACAAGTTCCCTGACCCCAAGAGCTCTTTGTCGATGCTGCGTTGAGCTCTGGTTTGCTCTCTGAGGGGGTCAGCACAAGCCTGCCCTATGCCGCATTTACCCTTGAATAATTCATCAGCACACATGGCTAGGACATATTTTGATTCCGAATGATTGGCGGGGCTTGGTGGTGCTTGCTTTGCATATCGACAGTGATTAATATCACAGGACAACAAGTAACAGTTCTGCTGACAGTGAACCTCCATAAACCCCTGTCTTTGTTAAAATTTCCAAGGTTCAATAGTTCAAAATTATAATCTCAAAGTTAAAAAGTTTGAGTGACATGCTAAAAATTAGCAGCATAGCATGAGACAAATATATATGAAATTAATAACAAAAATACATATAATTAATAATGAAGTGTTTGCCTATGCATTTAGGTACACAGCTGTAAATTCGAGCATGCCTGCTAATAGGTACCACTTTGTGCAGGTGTAATGATTGTATGTGTACATGCTGAGCCAATGATTTTCCAGTTCCAGTAGGACACCAGATACTTCAAGAATCATTTGTTTACAGTTTAAGTGAAACAAAAAGACCGGCCACTCATGAGGCCTATCAATAAAACTTTATGTATGTGTGTACTGGTGTTTGTGTATTTGTGTCCAGTTGGTAGTGTGTGGATATATTTGCTTGTTTCAGCATGTGTGTTACTCTTACGTGTGCATTAACATCTGCATCTAAGCACGTCAATTTCCTATACTTGTACATCACATCTTCCCATGTGCATCTGTGTTCACGTGCAAACCGTTCTGCATCTGCATGTGTGTGTTTTGGAACATGTTGCATTCCTTTAGTCTTTGGATGTGAGGTCATTTCCTTTCCCTGAAGACTTCTCTGAGTATGTTAGCTCAGCTGTCTGTCTTTTGTTTCTTTTAACAAATCACGGAATTCTGGCTTCACTAAATTCCTGCTCAGTTCCTGTGTGTTCCAAATCTTACAAAACCTTCAAGGACCAGACGAGTGCACCACCAGAAAAAGTCAATCTGCCAGAGACAGCTGCATCTAGAACACAATAATTTTACAGCGTCAGGCTTCAAGCGTTCACATTATCACAGCTCAATGGCTGAGCCTCACTGTCGGTTCTTTCAGAAAAGCCTTTCAGACCCATACAGCTTTACAAATACAAGAACACTTAGATCAAACTATCTATCTAGTAGAGTAATGCTCCTAGGCATAATCCACCTCAGCAGGAAAATGCTGCAATGGCAGTCAGGCACGCAGGACTCGTGTTTTCCGTCAAGTTTTTCGATCAGACCAAAGTCAACACACAACCCTTTCATCAGGGTGACTGCAGAGAACCCTGATGTCTGGGAGGACTGCTGTTAACTACTCCAGCAAAGATCTGCAGAAGCAGACACTGGACCTCATTGTCCTTCTCACAGATAGCACGTCCAGCGAGTTGTTGGGTTGAGCACCCCCGCAGAAGTGCTGAGGCCATTGGAATGCCGTGGATCAAATCCAGGGCAGTTCACTCCGTTGAACTTCACAACCTGGGGCAAGTCACTTTAATCCAGACTTGCAGTAACCACAAGGTTCCCTTTTAGATGTTTCTAAGACTGTACAAAATTTTTAAATAGCAAGATAGAACCAAATGGTGTATATGGTATATATGCAGAGACCAACTTTGAAAGATGGACTTTATTCAGTTTTTCAATTACCTCAAGCGTGTAATATAAAAATCACTAAGAATAAAATGTCTGCAACAAAAAAAATCAAGGATTTCATGAAAATCTCATAAATTCCTCATATTTAAGACTAAGGATAAAGTTAAACAGAATTGTTTGTTCAGGAATACATTTTTGTTGACCTGTGGGCCCCTTGTGGTTTACTAGACCCCCCTCCCTGGGTTTCCCTTGTGCGCCTAGGGGAAAGTCTGCAGGGTTTCCATGTAATAAAATAATAAATCAGTACCTTCCTTTCCATCAGCTCCATGGCATTATCAATACACAGAATGATGGCAGCAAGTGTAAACATATGGCACAAAGGAAGTGACGTGGAATGCCAAGGTCTGTTCCATATTTGTACTTTACTTGTGGAAAATATAGCTTCACTGGGACATAAATCCAATTTAAGTCCAACAAAAAGGATAAAGTCAGTGTGACTGCAGTGACAAAATACATCTCTGCTTTGACCCCACAGATTAAATGGGACCATACTTTGACTGGACTATGCACAACATCACATTAAATAAGGAAATAAACTTTCTATAACATCATTGACAGAATGTGGCTCAGGTTAAAATTGATCATATCTAATAAATCCATCATTTAGTATGGTACCAGTCACTGTATAGATAAGTGACTTACTAAAAAAGAGCAGCGTAAAAAATGACCTGACAAACGTACTGTGACCCTACAATAAGTATTAGACTGTGGTATCAGCTATCGGGGAATATCTGCTCTTTCCTCACCCTTTCACATGGCTACACTAATCCCTTAGAGCTGTGAACTGAAGACTTCATCTAGGAAACACACAGCACCCGGTCATGGGTAAGGGAGACTTGACTCCTCATGTTAAGGTTTCTCAGTTCAAATCCCTCAGGTGTTGCACTGCTTAGCAAAGTAAAGCTCATACTGAAATCTCAGATCTTTCCTACACCTTTCTTGATTCCTCACTGGATGTCTTCAGCACTGCTCACTCTATATCACTCTCTCGCACGGTAGCAAACAAAGTGCAAGCTGCATTCAGACAGCCGCTGTGCTTGCTCTGTTAGGTTCTGAGCAACACATCACTAATGTGGTCTGATTTTAGAAACTGAAACCACCAAACATCTCAGCACTTCCTCATGTTTGGATCACCAACTCCCACACTGTGCCCACAATGTCAAAAGCTACAGAGAAACAAATGAACTGGGAATTGAGCTCAATTGTTTTAATAATCATATTCCAATATAGTGTAAATACTCCAGTACACTCTGAAGTACATTATTTAAAACAATCAATTAGAATGTCACCACAGCCTGATTCTCACTTTTTAAGTGTCAGTTCCTGCTCCTGTCTGCTGTAAAGCCAATAATGCAGGTAAACCGTTTTTTTCCATAGAAACTATGGTAAGCCATGAACTAAACCCATGCAACTTCACTAATTATGCAGTTCTGTAAGTGGGTGCAGTGTGAGATGGTGAGCTGCCTTGATTATTAATCATGGTGTAGTGGGCGGAGCAGCCACCGGAACAAGTGATGCCGAATCAGCAGAGTGCAGCCTCATGCTGGGTTATGGGACACTTATTAGGACTGCAGAGAGTCGAGTCCAAATTTTCCCAACACCAACCAGAAAAATGAATTCAGAATTTCTCCCTTCTTCCAGTTTCACCCCTATTACTAAGAGAGACTGTCAGAGAACAAGGAAGTGAAAGTGTCTGATTTTTTTGCAGCTATTTTCATGACTGACCATTTATGCACTTTGCTGCAACTATATGCCAGTAAATACAAGACCACCATTTAAGAGGAAGAAATTGATTTCCTTCTTAATCAGCCATGACTTGAATTAAAAAGATCTCTAACAGCACATATACTGTGTGCTATGCAAAATAAGCAACCATGACATTCTGGTGTTCTCTGTGTGTGTTCCTTTTTACTGTATGTTTTTGATCATAAAAGCGTAACTATAGATGCATCTGCTTCTGTATATTTTTTGAGGTGTAGTAAGCATGCATCTCTGTGTGGTGAGCAGCAAGGGCCTCTGAGTGGGACAAGCCAAGTCTTAAGTGTCTAGCCAATCACACACATTGGCTGTGGCCAATGGGACAATCTGCAAGCCTTGTTCCACCCATCATTAGATAAATTCTGGACCTGGTATTGGTTGAATCCCACTTGATACACTGCTGTATTCATGTTGATCAAGGTGTCACTTAAATGAGATACAGATGCCAGCATAGCTGGCCCACCAGGGTGCCCTCAGTGCCAACCCCTTGCTGATATATGGCACCAATCTACAGTGCAATGGTGAGAAGCCCCTCATTTACCAGGGTGGAGGGACACTGGAGACCAAGCCACATCCCAGAATTAGAGGCGCTTTGGGATAAAATTCTACCACAAGCTGATGTAAACTGCAATCACACCCAACCAAGCCAAGAGCAAATCTTCAGCCCCTCCTTATAAAGCAACAATATGTCAAATGCTATCAGGAGATCACACATCAACTGGCTTTGGAGCAGTTCTTTCTCACATCTCACTAGTATGTAATCTAATTCTCATAAGCAGATTTAACATATCTATTATTGTCAACTGTTTGTCTGCATTTTTTAAAATTTACCTTACCAAAATCATCATAAAATTTTCCTAATTTTCTCATACATAAAGTCGCCAAGAGTGTAGAATAAAAATAAAGGTCAAATGCATGCACATGTGCCAATAATAAATATGCATATTTAGTACAGGATGCAAAATGATATGATACAATTAATCTAATTATGGACAAAAGTAAAAATATGCTTATTACAATCAAACTTTGGCATGAAACACACCATTGATAGCTCCTGTTATTTTTAAGTTCTCTTATCTCGGAAAGAGTACCACATTAACACAAAGATAGGGAAGTAAAAATAACCCCACAAGAATTTATGTCACTGCAGGGTTGTTGTCAAGTGTAGGGTGTTATGCTGATGACCAGGTGCTGTCTTCCTGCCTTACCAGTCACTCCTCATATTTATTACAAAATCAGATATAGTTACTGATTTTGGAGGGGGAAAAAGTCAGAACCCCTTAAATCTGATGTATGGTATTAAATAAAACGCAGCACTAACTTTGCAGCTTTCACATATAACTGAGTAAACGATGAGAACATAGTCAAAAAACAAAACTCCAAGAACAAATAAATACATATGACCTGGATAAAGGATGGTGATGATGCATCCCATGTTTCAAAAGATTTATCAATGATTTAATTAAAACGGGGAAAAATTCCATAATTTTTGGATGAGCCCTAGAAGATCACCTGGTGCTGGATCTGGTCCTTTTCGCCAAGGGTGTGGAAACATGCACCAAACCACTAACTACCAGATTAAACAAGATGGACCTAGGAGTCATCATGAACCTGAAAGTTTTTTTTTTTTATTTGATTGGTTCTAACGGTGCAGACAAACAGATATCAGTCCTGCTGATGATTTGTATTACTGTTCATCAAAATCATGAATTATGTGAAAAATCCTGCTCTGGCCAGTTTATGTTTAAGATACTCTTCTTGTACTTTATTAGAAAATACGCAGTGCATCTCTGTTTAATGAAAAGGACTGTTTTAGGGTTAAGTTTTAAGTTTAGGTTGTCAGTTGTTTACATCATTCACAGTTTCACATTCACAGCACTAAAAAAAACTAGCAAAAGGCAGTGAGAGCACTCACTTCTGTGATGTTTCCAAGACAAAACTGCTGAAATTATATATTAATTCTCACAATTTTAAAACATCATTTAGTTTCCTGTGATGAAAATCCCTAATTGTCAGGCCAGTCTATGTGCAAAAAAAAAACAAAAAACAAATACCTGTTGAATGTGTCATTTGACACAAAATAAATTAAGAATGTAGCCTACATAAAAATGGTTTTAATGAACACCTGAATTCCTTGTAAAAATCTGCCGGATCCGAATAAGGACACAGTTCTACAGGAAGAGGACAGTTAGAATCAGGCAATAATGCTGGATCCCCAACAAGGAAATGACAGACACCCACAAAATGATAAAGACTGAAGGGAAAAACTACTTTTAACTATTCAGATCCTGCGTGATTTCATGAGATTATTTAGGACCCTGCAGTGATCAGTGTTGCTGACTACTCTAACGGTCATTTCTGCTGACCATTTTGGTGATCAGTGGAATTCTCATGCTGATGATAGTTTTAATGGCCATTTCAGTGATCAATAATGATCATTTTGAGCGTCATGTTGACTATTTTAATGAACACTGCGATCACGAAACAGCCACTGATGGCCAGTTTTGACTATAACTGGGATGACCATTTCCCACCCCGTTCCTCGTGTTTCTCGGTGTGTTTGTGGTTGTATATATACCTTCGTCAAGCAGCCTCTCCAGGTGGTTGAAGATGCCGCAGAAGTTGGGCAGGCTGCTCATCAGCTTCTTGTCGTTCATCAGCTGCATCAGATAGTCGGGGCTCGGTCTCGGCTTCTCCTTCGCCTCCATTTCCCCCACCATATTTATAACACACTTAGAAATCACTCAGTACAAAAATAATAACAACGATCAAAAATTAGACAAAACAAAGTAACGAACGTAGATAACGGCACAAAATAGTGCGTGTCTGCCCGCTTTCGGACTTCCACGGTCTGCGACGCCTTTCTTCCCTGATTTCTCCCGTTTTCTGTCAGTTAATCCAGACTGGAAAATGAAATGTATGCAATAAAAAAACGAGGAGGGAAGTGTGTTGTTTCGTAACGAGTGTCTGTCGAATTCCACAAGTTACTTAAAAGAGTCAAACTCCATCATGCTGCTTCGTTTTAACGTCTTCTTTTCCAAAATAATCCCCTTTTCCCTGCCGAGGGACTGTAAACACGTTGAAAAGTGTCTGTTTGTCTCAGTTTCCTCCACTTTTCCACACTTTTCTAGACTTTTCTGCCGCTTCTCCGTCCGCGAAGGTCGCTCGGTGACGAGCCTCACGACCCGCAGCGCGCCTCACTCCTCACTAACGGCCCGTCTCGCTCTCCGTCGGCTGGGCTCGAGGGGCGCGTCACGTGACGCGGGAGGTGGGGGCCGGGGGTGGGTGCGCGAGCGAGCAAGGCCGCGCACCTGCGAGACGCTCGCGCATGAGTTTTCGCGCTCGGCCAGATTCCTGCGTGGATCTGACCTACATGGCGGAACACCGGGACTCGCAGGCGCGCTCTTTGAGCGAGGGGGTCCGCAGAATCCCCTCACACCGCCGACGTGGACAGTTTACTGTAGTTTAATTGCACTTTCCTTTATCCTCGGTACGCTTGATCGTTGTTCTCTGTATTGCCCAGGTAAGACATGAAGTCGTACAGTGGTACTGGGGAGGGGGGTCACGTGTGTCTCTGGTGATGACCAAACGCGCCCCCAAATTTATCGTGTGTGTCATGGTGCTGTAAAAGGATGTGTTGGGGTGTTGTGAGAGTATCTGATGTGTGTTGCATTTTATTTGGGGGTGTTGGATATGAGTTTGTTTTAGGGTGTTGGGTGTGTGATGGCCTGTTGGGATGTGCTGGACTGTGTTGGTGTATTTGTTAATGTGACTTTCACTACATTTGTGTCATCCAACAAATATGTTGTAATGATATTGCTGTTATTAACATTACCATATTTCCCTGCAGTGAGCCGCTTATGTTTTTAACACATTTTTGTTTCAGGTCTCAGTGTATGAAGTTTGCCTAATCAACTGTTGTTTTTTTCTATATAATGTTGAGAACGTGTTTTGAGGTGGAGGGGGCTGTGTTGGCAGGGTGTTGCCAGCTATGTGTCCTGGGGAGTGATGTCAGCCACGGCGGGAGGGAGTCGAGCTGCAGGACCAAACTGAGATCACCAGTCCAGCTCCAGCTTGGGTTCCTCCCATCGCAACCCCGAGGGCCATTCTGTTCCCACATACACACGCACGCGCGCGCGCACACACACACACACACACACACACACACACACACAATGATGAATGCATGAACAGTGAATGAGAAGGGAGAGCTTTCATTCTCACTCTCTCCTCCTTGCACTGGCCACTTTTCTCTTTTTCCCTTTCCCTACTCCTTGGCCTCAGTTTTTTTGTGTGCTTTATTGGCATGACAGACTTTATGCACTTGTATTTCCAAGGCAATGGTTGAAGTATTTTATGAGCAAGCTTATTTTGCCATGGTGAATAAAAGTGCAGTTTTTAAAAATAAATGAATTGAAATATAGACATTAATTGAATATAGAACAAAATAAATATATAAGCAGTCTAACAAACAGATTTTCTGTCTTGCTTTGATTCTGCCCCCCACACCCTATTCACCTCTGTTCTACTGTGCCCAAAATGAAAGCTGCCTATAAACTGATGCAACTGGATCTTTAGTGAAGAGGGTTCCTCTGTGTGTGTGTGTGTGTGTGTGTGTGTGTGTGTGTGTGTGTGTTGAAAGGGGACTAGGGAGCATTAGAATCCAGTTAGACCCTCACCCCAGCAACAGACCTTTAAGCACGCGGCTTCAGCTCAGTGTTGTTAGCAAACAAACAGCACACAGTGGGGTGTCTGATAAGATGGTGAAGGCACTCAGAGCCAATTTGGTGACAGCTTCTCTGAGCACAATAATGGCAGGATAGGACCTTCTGTTGTATCCTTCAGCAGGGTCTTCCTTGCTATGGTGAGTTGCATGAATGGTAAAAGCAGGAAAATATTCACGCTATGTGTCAAATGAACAAGCAAATAAATGAAGAAGCAATGGGCTGAGGTCTGTAGAACTGACACATTGGTCCATCACACACACAGTACTTAGAAGAGGTTCTGTTTGGTGGTCCACAGAGATAAAAGTGTGGCTCTTGTTTGCTTCAACATTGAGGACTGGAATGCGGACTCTTTAACACTGCAGTCAGACAATCCCAGTCCCCCACCCCCACCCCATGGATCTGCTAAATAAATAGAGAAGTAATTAACAGAGCTTTGAGACAAGGCTGCATTTCATTAGAGCTCCTGCAAACGAGGCCGCGAGCGAGTCAGCCACGAAGGAGAACGAAAGACACCCGAGCGGGGGACACTCATCTCTCAGGAATAATGCTGATGTGTCACCCCTGGTCCTTGGCCTGCTGCATGTGGATGTATTTCACATCCAGTGTGAAGCGGGGTGTGCTGGGTAAGTTAAACACAATGCAAGCATGCTGCATGGGGGGTCTCTTAGCTGATTTACAGTCTTTAACCACTTTCAAAGTAGAGGTCTGCATTTTCACAGCACAGAAGTAACACGAATGAAGATCCTGTTTGTATTTAAACCAGCAACCTTCGGATGACAGACTCGTGGGTGCAGGAGTATGTGCCATTGTGTGAATGAATGTACCAAGTCAGGTGGGGTTGCATCATATGCACGAGTTTTTACGCCTGTGTCAGTGTGCTGCTGGTTAACACTGAGGGGAGTGTAACTGAATGATATTGAACAACATAACCAAATAAATCATTATGACAGTGTGCATGAGGTAAAGGGTCAGGTACTCCACTCTTCAGTCCCACCTCTCTCAAGATCCTCCAGCAGTTGTCCAGAAAATTCTTCTGGGCTCGGCTACTCTGGTCTTTCATCCTATGCCGGGGCCCCAGGGACTCCAGCTGCATAATGAGATTTGTAGTACTTAGGGGAACACTGCAGCCTTTGTGCCTCTCAGTCATGGCGAGTGGAGGGCTGTACCGCAGATTAAGCTGGCGAGTCACATGCTTGGTGCTGCGGCCTCCTTTCATCCGTTCCGGTTCCTCCATGGCAGTGGAGAGCTGAAGGCCTCGAGGTCTCCATAAAAGGTTTCCTTAATTTCGGCTCCAGGGGGGCTGAAAGGATGGGTTACGGTGGTTTTACACTAGGAGAACTGAGACTGTGCCTTACCCACAATGCTGTGTGTCGTTTTACCCAGAGGGTACGGAAGAAAATAAACTTTGGGAGTTTGAAAGAAGCAGCATTGCTTCTGTTCAGCAGGAAACACGGTAAAGTAAGGCTGAGATGCAGCAGCAAGTGAATGAGAGGGTAACTTGTGCAGTACCTGGTGAGTTCATGAAGAAGCTGCTTCTCCTATCAAATTAACACTGGACCCTTCAGTATGAAAGGAGTGAGAGGTCACTCAGATCACCAAGACTGCAGACATCTGCTGAGAGAGAATTTATCCTTAATTCTTTAGCTATATATGAACTATAGAAAGGAAAGCGCAAGCTAAATGGTATATACCATCTTCCTTCTATTAAAGAGAAAAACACAATTGCAATAAATCCTTTCGTTCACACCTTGTTGCACATTGCCTTTTTGGGCATTTCAGATTAAGATTTTGAACCATTTTCAACCATCAGAATTTACCATCTGCAAGTTACTGAAATCTCAGGATTTACATGGTATGTGGCTGCAATGAGTAAGGGAATGAAATGGAAGAAATCTAAGAGTGTAATGTTTCCGTGTTCCATGTACTAGGGTCACGTTACGTTAAAGGATCCAGCAAGATGGTGTGCTAGACAGTACTAAATAAGCATCTGTAATTGGTCCCCTAGGATAAAAACATAAGCAAGAGTAAATAAAAATGATTTGTCAGTAGTGACTGCTGAATGAACTGATACAAATCACACAGCAGCCATCATCTGCTGTATTACCCAGTGAAATTGTGCTAATTTTCACGATGTTCAGATTCAGCAAAAATGGTATTTTCTGAATCCCTCTGTTGCACGCTGCTGCTCCACCTTCTTGTTTGGATAGTGTTTTCAATGAGTATTTTCTGTTAACTAGCTCTGAAGCTCTGTGCTCACTGAAGGAATGTGGGCGTGAAGACAGATGGTAAAACGAGAGTAAGGGTGTAATAGGTGAGGCTGAGACACAAAATCAAAGGCCTTTGTAAACCCTCTCCCACCTGAGCAAGGGGAGCGCAGCCCCAGGATATCCCATCTGTGCTGAGGAGGGTAGGATGTCAAATATGTCCATATGCGCTTGTGGTTCACTTTGTGCCTGTGTGTGCCAGAAAGATAGAAATTTATGGATACTTTAAGTATGCAGTATATGAGTATCTGAATTTGTGCCTTGTGTCTATGTGAGACAATATTTGTACGAAAGTGTATACACTTGACAACATTTGTGTATGCGAACGTATATGAAATGAACAGGATTTTCAAGGGAACTATAACTGGAGTAATCCTAGCACTTCTCCAGGACTCCAGTGGTGTTTCTTCTCAGACTCTGAAATGCCTCTTGAGACCCCTGATGAGAGTCCTCCTGCTGCTTTAAACCTTGCTCTGTGTTTGAGACTGCTTTCTATTTTCAGTATTCCCGACTGAAATTGGGCAGTCCATTGTAACTGTCTATAAAGCAAATGTAAGATATAGGCAATTTCTTAATGTTGTGTTGCACCCTTCAACCAGATTCATTACAAGTAATAATCAGGAGCTGGTGGTCAAGAGTGCAGATAGAATATCCCAGAGATGTGTAAAAGCATGCAGCAGTGGCTCACATGCAGCCTGGAGCACAATGTACGTTGACTCAGTCTCAATTTGTGGGGAGCAATGATAGGTCTGTGTTTATGTCTTAGATGTTAACTGTTCCAGACAGTGCTCATCATGAAAATAATTAAATAATATATTTGCTCACACCGATTTATATGACTCATCATTTTATCAGAACAACTAAGCTTCGGCATAAATATTTTAGCCTCAAGTGAAGTTTCTGAAGTCTGCTTCCAAGTGGACTCGTTCCTCAGGACCAGTCCTGCCACACAAAGTTCTCTGTGCTTTTGTCCTGCCCAAGATCCAGTGAATCTCTGCTGAGGAGAGGAGTTGCAGATAGGGAGAAAATGGCCAAAAGTTTGGAAGCCTTTGTGAGACTGTGTCTCCTCACCCAGCACAAGGCTATCGTTCATGTCACGTCGCCTGTCTCATTCTAGTGCAACAATGAGCTCATCACATGATTAAGGGGGTGACGTTAGGGGAGCGATGTCGCCACGTTCCTCTGACAAACAACGGCCCTCAGTCATGTGACCTCAGCGAGTCACACTTGCAGCCCGTGAAGTCATAATGGCTGCCAGTGTTCACTCCTCATCTTTTCTTTGTCTTCTTTCACCCCCTCTTGCTCTCTTTTCCTCTGTGTGGATCTGTGTCCTGTAGTTGTCAGAGCCTGTAAGATAGCGTTATTTACAACTAACATGACCAACAAAAGTGACATCACTCCCTTTCATTGCATGATACTTTGAAAATGAAAACAAATTAATGGGTTGTTCCATTTTTATTTAAACATGTGGTGGTGATGTGAAAAAGAAAGTAAACCCTCTTTCAGTTGTATAGTTTGACAGTTCTGGTCAACGTTGCCACCCTTGCATTTTAGATACAGTACTGTGCAAAAGTGTTAGGCATGCAACTTCATTGTCCCTTGAGAAGTACAGGTAGATTCTTATCTACCATCGGGGAGGTTTCGGATTGGTCCCAAATTCATTCTGCGGCCTGAGAATGACCTCAAACACCCAATCTCAGTCATACACAACTATCTTGAGCAAAAAGAAGGAATCCTGCAACAGATGGTATGGTCCCCAGAGAGCCCTGATCTCAACATGATCAAGTCAGTCTGGGAGGACATGCAGAGACAGTCAAAATCTGCAGAAGAACTGTGGCCAGTTCCTCAAAATGTTTGGAAGAACCTATCCAACCTCTACCTTAAACTGCATGCAAGTTTGCATAAGAGAATTTATGCTGTTTTAAAGGCAAAGGGTGGTCCCACCAAATATTGATCTGATTGAGGTTTTTTTGTCTACTGCACTTTTTAGAAGGTTTATTGATTAATAAGTATTCATGGCATTATTTCTGGAACCACTCACTTTATAGCATTTTTCCCACAGGTGCCTAGGACTTTTGCACAGTACTGTATACAAGGAGATTGCAAACGATCATCTGGTCCTTACCAGTGCCTGAAAATAGAAATGTAGAGGCTATAGGTGAAATACTAAGTACACAGCTTGATTCAGTAGAACTACCTTTAGCAGCAATAACTTGAACTAATCATTTTTTGTATGAGTTTATTACTCTCACATCATTTTGGAGCAGTTCTGGCCCACCTTTCTTTATAACATTATTACATTTCATTGATATTTGAGGTGTATTTGTTTCTGTCCAGCTCTTTCAATGTCCCACCACAGCATCTCATTGGAGTTGAGGTCTGAAATTTGTCTTAGCCATTCCAACACTGATTCTTCTCTTTCTGAGACATTCATTTGTAGATTTGCTGGTGTATTTGAGATCATTGTGCTGTTGCAGTTTGGCCAATCTTTACCCGTCAGATTGAGTTATTTTCCTCTAGAATATTTTGATGTAAAAAGGAGTTCATGGTCAAATAAATGACTGCAAGTGCCTATGTTTTATGGCTGCAGTACAATCCCAAATCACTCCTCCACCATTGTACTTGATGGTGGATACAAGGTGTTTGTGGTGATACGCTATTTTTGATTTTAGCCACTATGACCAGTCATCCTCATAATCTGTCCAAAGGGCATTGTTCCAGAAATCGTGTGGTATGTTTAGCTATGGCTTCGCAGACCTTGCAGCCATGTTCTTTTTGGAGAAAAGGAGCTTTCTACTGGCTATCCTTGCCTGAAAGCCATTGTTCAGTCTTTTTCTCACTGTAGAGTCATGAGCCTTAAGTTTTATCATGTTAACCAAAACTTGTTAATCCCTAGATGTAGCTTTTGGGTATTTTGTGTCTTCTCTGTGCCTTGTATGGTCTGACTTTGGGGTTAATTTGCAGGGACACCTACTCCTGGAACACTGGCAACTATCTTGAATGTTCTCCATCTGTAAGTAATCCTTCTCATTATAGAAAGACAAATTTAAGACTGGAAGTGGCCTCACAACTTCCCAGAAGCAATAGTTGCTTCTCTGAATTCAGTGCTGATGCCTTGTCTCCTTAACATGGTTTTAAAAAAGCCTGAGTCCTTCAGATAACTAAACTGTTAAAGTTTCTACTTCTACACAACTGGTCCTACTTCCTGAATATCAACTGATCAAGTACATTTGATTGACAGCACCTGGCTGCTAACTGCCTTCTTAATTCCTATGGATGCAGTAAGGGTGTACTTAATATGTCCCCATATGGTTTATGAATTTTGTCTTTGCTTTTTATTGGATAAATAATGGCATAGTGAAATCTTTTATGTTTTTTCTGTTATTTGAAGCTAGATTTGTCTAATTAGTTGGTGAAGACCAGACAGTTGTTATTTATGCCCTGATATGTAAAACCATTGAATTGAAAGATGGTGTGCTTTCTTTTTCACATCACTGTAGCTACACAAGTTATCCATCCAGTATCCTTAACTGCATATCCTGATCTTTCTCAGGCAGGAAGTTGAAAATAGGAAGATTGTTCCTCTTTTAACATGACACTGATCCAAAGTACACTGCCAAAGCAACCACACAATGACTGAAGGACAAAAAGGCGAATGACCTTGAGTGGCCTAGTCAGAACCCCATCTTAAATCCCATCGAAAGCTTTAGAATGCCTTGAAGAGGCCAGCCCATCAATGGTCACCTCACAGTATGCTTGAGCCTGAGCATTTCTGTAAGGAGGAATGGGCAAATATTCTTCAATGTAGCTGTACAAACTTGGTAGAGGTGTGTCCAAACAGACCCAAGGCTGCAAATCAAGCAAAAGGTACATAAGTTAATACTTAATTTAGGGACAGGTTCTCTTACCCAACCAGATAATTTGACTTTTTATTTTTTATCTCAGATTTGCTTTTCTTTATCACTTTGAGGGTGCAAAGTACAATTTAGAAAAAAAAAAACTTGAAATAGTCTGATTTTGTCAGACATTTTTTGGGCAACACGCTGAATATTTTGAAAGGGGATTTGCATACATACTTAATGTATATACATAAAGGGGCTATATATGTATATGACACATTTATGACAATAATGTCATAAAGTGCTGGATACATATAGCTTCTCTGTCCCTGGGCTAAGATAAGATCTTATTTCTTTACTACAGCTTCATTAAGCAGAAATAACTGAAACAGATGCCTTGTGGTCAATGTACTGACTTACAGATCCAAACACATGGAACAACATTTTCCCCATGACCACTGATGTATCTGTCACCTCTCACCTGTTGTCCATCACCTGTTGTGCCTCCTTCATTGTCCGTCACCTGTTGCCTGAGCCATTATCCATCACCAGCAATACAGACAGGTGGGACCCATGTCACTGTACCAGCAATAGACCAGTTTGATGTGGACCCCATGTATCCCCTGGTCACCCAGAGGAAAAATGTGCCACTTGCTATGATGTGTTTTCGATGTCATGAGAAACGGAGCGGGGGGCTGGGGGTGCTCTCATCACAGTGGCTCTGCAATGCCACAGCTATTTCTCACAAAGGCCTCTTAGGAGCAATAAAGAGAGAAATAAAGGAGAATAAATGCTGGAGACCTTTATGAGCAAAATTAACTGGATTTGAGTCGAGTACAATAATGGTCTTGTGCTTCTGTTTTTTGTTATTGAGGAGAGTTTGAAAAACATGTTTAAATATAACCAATGTATCTGGAAACAACAGCAATAATACTGTATTTGTAGGGATTAGGGATGCGACCTTGCAATATAAAGGTCCCAGGTCCAGACCCTTTTTCTGCTCTTGTATCATTGACCAAGGTATTTACCCTGAACTGATACAATAAAAATAACCCAGCTGTATAAATGACGCATGTCTTCTCTAATATTGTAAGCTGCCTTGGACAAAAATGTCAATCAAATAAAGGTTAATAACGTCATATTTATATAAATAATATGTCTGTGTTTGCTATGTGTTCTAAAAGAATTGTGGCTATATTATAGATTTGTCCTCATTTTCTACCGTTCAATCACTTCTCAGTGGTCATGTGACCCAGAATCAACCTTAATTACATTTTCATGACGGTACAGAAAACTGCGAGACAAAAGACCAGGAAACCTGCTCTCATCCTGCTACAGAGTAGAGACAGTAACTGCTGCAGTGTGTTGACTTGAGCGTGTTTTCCTTTTGTTTGTTTCTGTCCTTATTTCAGAGCAGAGGAAAACCCCCGCAGGGGCTGTCGCCTTGTATCACACTGCACTTTGTGTGAACGGAGATGGATGGAGATGCAAACGGACAGACCTGGGCACCAGCCTAGGGGCCCAAACACTCTTTGCTATCTGATACTTCAACTTAAAAATAGACAGAACGGGCCTCACACATTTGTCTCTTCTTTTCTCACAGAAGTGTGAGCAGAAAATCTGATATGAGTTTTGTTCCTATCTTAAATATAATACAAAATACACCAAATAAAGGTGGGGGGGATCATCTTTTGCCTCTGAAGGCAGCAACAATTACAATGCAATACCTTCCCGACAGAAACAGACTTGCAACAACGTTTCTCAACCCGTTGAATAATAATAAATCATATGTGTCCAAGGTCAATGTTTAGTCATATGTAGGCTTTTAAGATCAGCTCTGAGACTTCCAGTAAGTGCTTATAAAATATACAATGCAATGGAGTGACTTTTTTCTTTGCATTAGACGTAGAGAAAGACGACGATGGGGAGTCAGGTTGTCATATGTGGAAAAGACTGGAACGAGGATGCCATTCTAAGATTAACCTGTTTTTATCAGAGAGCACAGAGTCAGAGAATCCCAGATACTGCGATGTGTGTGTGATGTGATGACAAGACTATCACAGCGTCATTGTGGAGAGACCTGTCTGTATATATTCTTTCATTTGGGTATTTCAGTGTGCAGTCCCTAACCCTCTATCAGTGTGTTAAATATAGTAAAACGTGTTTCAGAGGCCATGTGTATTACATCACTGTGGGATGTGATTGCACAAGAAATTATCATTTGAGAGGATAAAACTGTCAAAATGTGGCATTTCCCCTTCAAAAAACACGACCAGGGTACAGCAGGCGTCGTAATGACGTTCTTTTGATGCTCTCTGTTCTGAGCAAATGTTGTCCATGACAGCCTTTCGGTTTCATCAAAAACTGTATGTTTATGTGTGTGTGGTATTTGCTTTCTATGTGCCTCAGTTTGTGTGTGTGTTTGATATCTACTGAAACTGGGTCAGCATCTCCCAGGTTCATTGGTGCCCCATCATGCATTATCATCAGTGGAACAGAGAGCAGACCCCAGCAGACTGTCACTTTACCATATGGCTTGAGTTCTAGTAGAGTCACAACTAATTTACTCCAAACAAAGGGAAATCCCACATCTGCAGGGCCATGGAGTGAGTCCAAAGAGGGCTGGGGGACAAATCTAGAGTGATGGAGGAGCAAGTTACTGTATACACTGTAAAGTTGACTAGGTGGGCGTGGTCACACGGTTAAAGATGTGTGGTGGTCACCAGAAGGCATTTGGTTCAAATGTTGTGAGAAGCAGACATAGACCATTAATATCCATTGGAAGATTACCTGCGAGAGACTATTGAGGATCAAAGGTGTTTCTCCAGCTGTTCTTGGTGTCTTTCTTCAGGATGAGCCCTCAACCCCCTATTGAGAAGTACATTTGTTCTCAGTGTTGGGGTTTGTATGTAAGTGGGGGTGGGTACATTTGCTCTTTGATTTGCTGCCCCCACTGATTTGCTGGATAAATCCCAGCAGAGCTGGTCTGCGATGGAGGCAGGTGTGTAGTGCTGTGGGGGATGGAATTGGAGGGTTTATGGTTACGGGGCTATAAACACCTCTCTGAGCCCCCTAGACCCAGTGGCGCTCAGCATGCATGGCATTCAAACCTCAAGGTCTCCCTGCCCTTGTCACAAACCCAAACTGGGAACAGGTGGCCGTTGTTTTGGAGGGCCAAAAAGAGAGGGGACAGGGCAGCTGCCGTGTGACCTGTCAGCACCTCTATGGTCCATGATGGACTCTTTGCCAGCAGTCACAGGCTTCAGCCTAGGAAGCAGAAGGTACGAGAAACAGCACCGGCTTGGACGGAAACGCTCCCTCTTCCTACACTGAAAACATGTTGATTTATCTCGAGCTCTTCTTGTATTTCACCAAGACCCCACTGCAGCCTGTGATTCATGAGAGACCCCACCACAGACTGCTCCCAAGTCATCTACCACTGCCACAACATATTCAAAGGCCCGAACCACTCATCCCAGGGCATCCATGACTTCATCTGACATTTCCTTTGGAATGTATTATTTTGTAAAAGGTCCACCTTTCAATGGCACTTCAAAATTAGTTTGTATATAGTTTTCTTTTCTCCGTCTTTGCTTGTGTTTCCTCCAGGTGCTCTGGTTTCCTCCCATTGTCTAAAGTCAAGTGTGTCAGGTGGGCTGGTGACTCTATATACACAGGGTGACTGTATGTATGCTACACTGCTCTGCTGTATATACTGGTGGATGACCATAGAAGGTTTAATGTAGTGTGTCTGTAAGTCACCTTGGATAAATGCTTCAGCTAAATATGAGCTAACAATCACTGTATGTAAGCATGCCCAAAATGAATAAATGGCTGTGTAATGTAAATACTTTCTCTCAGTTCAGCTTGAGGGATTTTACAGCTGGATCATCCATTATACACACACCAGGTCAATGCACATGCCTCCCACATACACACATGAATGCCTCATACGTACAAACTCCCACTCTCAGACATCTGCACATTGCAGGATTGTGTCCAGCACAGCACAATGCTGCTCTCTGCTGTAGCACAATGGGCCAAATGTTCCCTGGAGAGGAAGAGAGAAGAACTCTGCGTATTTCTGTGTTTATGCTTGTGGTTGAAGAACTCTGAGTTGGCTGGGTGGGGTGGGAGGGGGGGTCAGTATAAAGCAACACACAGATGTCTTCCCCGCGCTGCCTCCTCCAAATTTTTCACATAGTTTTAGAGACAAAAAGAAGCTTTTCTTTGCCTCTCCTATTCTCTTTGTTTGACACTCTGCTAACATTTGCCGAGTGTGCTTTTCGTTCACGGGCAGAACTTTACCGTCTTTGTGTTGACTGTCCCTGCCGAGCCAAACAACCTACTGTGGGCTCTGTGACAGAGGTATGTGGTGACTGAATGGGTCCACTGACAGCTGCCCACTTCCCATGAGCAACGAGTCACAGGACTGCAGAGTGCTAGCGACTGTAGTGGGGTACTTCCAGCGGGCATAGTTACCCTCTCATCCCCCGCATGAAATGTTGCATTCATATGGATGTGTTTGCCAGAGAGTCCTTTGCCGTGCCACCATTTTAGGCACAGAGGAGTATTTCAAACACTTTGTAACATTTGTACGATTTTCATTTTGGGCTGGGTTTGCCGCAGCACACCACCTCTACGGGTCATGTCCCTTTGTTCTGAATAAATGTCACCACGGCAACAACGGTGATGTCAGTGCTGCTGGTGGCACAATTTCACCGCTGCTTAATGCCACAATCCTAACTGCTGCCCTTGCACTGAGGGCTCACACAGGACCCATTGTCTGTCAGGAGAGTTCAACGCTAACTGTCACAAAAACGTTCATCAGACAACAAGCGGAATTACAGCAATGGACACACAGAGATTAACCACAAATGTGCTGGAATGCTGCAAGCAGGACATTAGAGGAAGACAAACATTTAGTTCTTTATTTATTTTTAAACAAAGATGTGTGTGTGTGTGTGTGTGTGTGTGTGCGTGCGCGTGTGTGTTTTCTTGGATGCACGTGTGATTCATTGCAAGGGCCATGGGAGTAGGCATAGGACAGAAGGTGGGGGCGATGGGTGTGAGGAATAACAAGCTTCCCTGCAGCACGTCTGAGAACTTGCTCGACAGTCCAGTCAGACCGTGTGTGGATCAGCACCGCAAAGCACCACCCTACAGGACGGACTTCCTCACTGCAGTGTCCATCCACCCGGGGCTTGAACTCAGATACAAAAACATCACATGAACATAAAAGGCATCTAATGAAAATAACCCTGTCAATTACCGAATGGCATCAAAGTCCAGGTACACAAGTGGGAAGCAGAAAAAAGAAATTCTCCAGAGCTTCCAGTAGGATAGAAGGAAGCAATTTTTCAAGACTTCATCTGAGCCTCAGAGGTCTGTTGCAGCCCAGAGAAATAACACAGATCTTTTCGGAGCAGGATGTCTTTGGTGAAGATACCAGTTTGTCATCACAGAGACCCCGAGTCATGCTGGCTGGGCTTCAACAGCTCCCCCTCGTGGGGAAAAAGCAAGAAGAGACCTACAGCCTCCATCCTTTAAAGTTAATTGATCAAAGGGCTGTGTATAATAAGAGATGGCAAATGCATTATGCACTTCGAGGGTCTCGCGCTAATTCCCCCACCGTACAGCTGTGGTCAGCAACACTCACCCAGTGGATGAACGGGAAAGCGAACTTCCTCTGTGTTTATAGGTTAGGGAATTATATGCTGGGGAATACCCTGTGCACACAGCTGACCATGAAGGTGTAAAGCCTGTCTTGCTGGTGATGCCGGTTGAGGAGCAGAATGATGCTCATCAGAAGAATGATGACCAGTAAGGTGGTCGGTATATTCAAGTGGCCAAACTGTCTGGTTTTTTCCTCAACAGGAAGCTGACAATGAAGGCAGACAGCTTGTGCAACTGGCTATACCAATGAGCATCTCTGACCATCAACTGGTCAGCTCGCTCTGTGTATCTAATAGGTATAGCAAACAGAACAAGACTTCAACCACGTTGCTCACTGTAAGCAGTATAATCTATTGAAATAGGCAGATATATAGGTCGCCCCCCCCCCCCTTAATATTCTGTCTTTCTTTATGGAGAATGGCCAGTCAGTATATCCAGCTGTACAAGTCATCCCTAAATTGGTCAGCTTACTGTTCAATGTATAAACAGTAGTTGTACAGGTATCCCCATACTTACAAAGGTTATGTGTTCCTGGAAATCCTCTCATGAGGTGAAATCTCATAAATTGGGGCTATAATATGAATTATTGCTTTAAGCCAGTGGGGCATTATGGGAAGTGAGTGCATTGGAGAGAAGCGTCAGCTGGCAAGTTTGGGTATGTTACTTAACTGAGAAAATGGGAAAACGCCCCTCATGATCCACTCCGGTTAACTGGTAAGCATGAGGAATCAGCCTCACGTTTGCTCATGACTTGCTAAAGGGTATTAAATGATTTTGTTTTTCTATCACGTATTTATTACAGCATTTTTACCAAGTGCAGTCAACTTGCGATTTACACAAGTATTGTGTTCCAGAAGAGGGCATGTACTGGGAATGTATTTTTCCCATATGAAATAATGGCTAATGCCGCAGACACACTGAGTGTAAACAGCCCAATTCGTGTGTAATTTACACCATGTTTATGTTGTTAAATGTTAGCTTTCAGTGGAAAACAGAAAGAAACCACCAAGATTAAACACAATAAAACAATATTAATAATATAAATACAGTAAATAATAATAATACAATGCAGTTACGAAGGTGGTGAATTCATCATACTCATACCACGCTAACAAATCAAACTTTTCTTCTCACGAAATGGACTGCCTAAGATGTTTTGACTCACTTGCACCACTTACACCTTTGCTTGGACACTTGGATGACATTTTGATGCACTAATTCACACAAATCAAGAGCAACGCAAACACAAGAAAGCATGGAAAGCACCACACTGCACGGGACATCCCAGCAGTGAGATCACACTGAGATCAAGACAGACTGACTGAGAACAATGGCCCGGTTGTTGCTTGTATCACTTTTCCTCAAGCCATTGTGCAGTAAACTCAATTTAAACATCTGGATTCATGTAATTTTGAGAAATATACGCATTTTGAAATAAATTTGGTGAAAATTTTTTCTGAAATTGCATAACCCAAAAATGTGTAAATCGCAGCTTGAATGTAGCTTGGAAAATGACACCGTCCACCCTTTGACTTTGGCTTCTCAGTTAGAAGTTCATCAGTTCAAAACCTTTTGGTTTTAAGTCCAGCTCTTTAGCTCCTACATATTTGACCTGCTAGGAAAAGACAGATAGCAGCAGCAGTTAATGGAGGGCACATGGGTCTTCGTGTCTGCTGCCAGATTGCCTTAATGGATGAGTTTGGCTGGCAACTGGCCGATTGGTGCCAGAAAGCCAGGAGCTACACCTGGGAAAGAATGGCTTTCTAATCTTTTCTTGGTTTCTTTGGAGGCCTGCAGATTCTGCTTTTGGGCTCCCCCTTTCAGCTGTCAGGGTGAATTATCCAAGAGCTTCATCACAGAATTCCAACCAGCCCTCTTTGATTCCCGGTGAGAGACTTGGTCCAGCAAACTATATTGGTTCTCCATGACTGTATCTCAGAAAGGTAAACACAATTACGGTTCCTATTCAGTTGCCTCTGCTGTTCAATGACAGTGATCCATCTGTATCGCCATTCTGACAAGCACGTAAATATCTTCTTCACACAGCTCCAATGAGACATTCAACATAAAACTTCTCAGCAGTATGTAGTGATATGTACACACAAGACACACCAATACAAGGAATGAAATAATGGGGAAAAAGGTAGACCTACTGAAAGGAAAATACAGGAATGCAAATTCATGTCCGATGTGACTCTACCGTCTTTCAGGTGTCACCAATGAGCTCCTGCTTTGTAGGAAAACTAATCGCAGATTGGAGGATCTGCAAGGCCTTTTTTGCAAGAAACCCGTAAAATGCCCCAGGGTCTTTCACCTGAGCCATGTGAGATAAATCCCAGCCAATTCTTCTCACTTTAGTGGAGCAGTCAGTGTAGTCGGAGTGAGACAAGCGAGCTGAATAACGCCAGACTCCAGTTCTGACCTCAATTCCTCTAGCTTTTCAACAGTCCTGCTGCAGATCATTTCATATATTTGTTTTCATCTGTCTTGCAGAGGGTTAACATTTCTACACCTTTTGCAGCTCCAACTCCTTTTCTCAGCTCCAGGGTACGGCCTGCAGCCAACTGGGAGTGTAGCAGATCCAAAGCAGAGAGTGGTGGGGTGTTCTTGTGGGTAGGTGAGCGGGAAAGCAAGAAACAAGTTTCTCCCTCTGCACCAACAAGTAAATTGCTATTGATTTTTTTTCTTGTTGGTACATTTCATTTAAGTGTCTTTTGCCTCTCTACAGTGGTTGTGTGGGAAAGCCAAGTCTGACTTTTCTGCTCTCTCTTGGCCTGAGAGCAGCGATCGTTTGTATTCTTCTTTATACCTTGTTATGCAAAGGTTCTCTGAAGGTCGGAATAATGGCTGATTCTTTACAGCTCTGTGCTTGTGTGCGTGACACACTTTTGTTTGTTTGTATGCGTTTGCCTTTGTGTAAGACATCACGAGCATCTACTGGCTCTGAATTTGCGTGGCCTCAAGGCAAAGGCAGTTTTTCCTGCCTTTGGTGACATTAATGCCTCAGTCGCTTCCCATCCAGACCAGTCAGCAAAGTCCATTTTATTAACTGCTCTGATCTAGGCCAGTTGTATTGTGGTTTGTCACTGAAAACCTCTCAAAGCAACCCTGGGAGGCCCTGACCTGCATATGTGCAGATGTTCACAGGATGTGGCCTTCACGTGCATTCACTGGAAACCTGATCGGCTCTCATATCATCACTGAAGGCCTGCTGACTGTACTCAGACATCTCAGGAGTGTCAGACCAGCAAGCCTACAGGAAACCTTAAAATCCTTCATAGTCTCTTAACCCAGCAGTTAACTGTTCTGTCTTACACACCATCAAGATACTGGTGTCCAGTATTAACCAAACCATTTTCTGTACCACAACTAACTCAAGCTGACTGTAACTGAATATATGCAACAAGATATTAGAATTCACTTACAGTATATTATGATAAACTAAGATTCAAAACACAAAGAAACCCCAATAAATCCTTTGGCCATCCAATGGCAAGATTATGTCCCCTGATAAGCAAAGTGTAGTTTGTTTTCTATTAGAGTTGTTTCCTATTTTTTTAAAACTGTGAGTAACAAACCTTTTGCCAATAAGATTTTACTTAACTACTTTTCTGAGAAGTACAGTCACACCCTAGTTCATGTCCTCTCAAAAGAACATCTTGTTTTTCATACCAAAAATTATGTTTAAGTTTTGAGCTCTCCATGTAACATTTTTTATTTTTTGTTTACTTGCCGAATGCTTGATCCAACGTCCGGCTGAACTGATTAAAAACTCCCCCCCGTAATGTATTGTTATTTTGAAACGCAGCAGTTGATCGTATGTTGCTTGGATTGACTCTGCTGGCTACTATGAGTGCCTGGTCTGCAGTAAAGTCTAACTTGCCAGTGCCTGTGTTCACACTGCCCAATGCACTGCACTACATTCCACCATCTGAAAAACCCCACTGTTGCCTCCTTTCCCGTGTAGCTGACATTGGGTCTATACAGATACAGACAAGCATCACTAGAAGTACAGTCAGTAAGCCCAAAACTGCTGTCTTCACAAGTGGCTTTTACACAAGCAGCTGCAGATAGAATTGGTGACAAACCACTTGTCTGCTCTATGTCAGGTAACAGGCGAAATCTTGGTTTCAATTAAATTTATAACTGGAAGCCAAGTCTATCTTTATCGTCTATTATTACAGTTGTCCATTGTTAGACACAGGTGTTAGAAATGCCTACTCTCTTGTGTGAGAAATTGTTTTAGCTTCATCATAACAAATGTTCAAGAACTATATTTATTTTTACGTACAAGATCTCCATATGTTAATGTTTTATAAGTGGTCTCTTTGCTGTGTGGATAGGACTAGGTGAGAATGAGGTGGGCGGACTGCTGCAGACAAACTCAGGAACTGCCTTGAATTTGAAGATCACTTTCGCCTGCTGCCACTGCGACCAGGTCTGTGTTGTAATCCCTTCTACAGAGAGACTTCATGTGGCACAACAGTTCAGGAACCACACGTCTAATCTGTGGGTTGTCAGTGTAAAGTTAGGCGATGTGCTTTACACAAAGTAATTGAACAATGTAATGTGCTAATGGATTTTCGGTCTCGGCGTCCTCTTGGTTGGGCTGAAAACATAGAAAAAGGCTTCCTTTTTCACGTTCTTTATAACAAGCTGTGTGTATCACATATAACAAATGTGTGTGTCCGGGCCGTCAAAAGTCAGGTGAATGGTGATGATGATGCTAGGGGCCCCAACAGCTTTTTTTTTATTTTTTATATAAAAAACTATGCTGGAGAGGGGGGGTGTAGAGGTGCAGAGCAATATTCTTTAAGGTGGCCCCAAATTCCTATCTACACCCCTGTTGTGTGTGTGTGTGTGTGTGTGTGTGTGTGTGTGCGCGTGCGTGCGTGCGTGCGTGTGTGTACATGAGACAGACAGAAAACAATGCGACAACAGGACTTTGCAACGCTTGAATCATTTCATTTGAATAAAAATAATGAGGAGAATCTGCATCAGGAGGAAGAAAAAAACAAAACATTTCTGCAAACTATTGAATTTAATTAACAGTTACGGGGATTTAGTTTTAGGCCCTTTGCTAGATGTCTTAAAGTTTTTGCTCTCCCTCTCACCGAGTGCCTGTGGCCATCTCTCCTGCTCAGTTTGTCTGTTTCCCCCCCTTCTCTCTGCTGCCGCCCTCCCTCGTTCACTCTTTTGCAGCCCCCCCACCCTTATTTCTCATTCTCTCTCATCTCCTGCTCATGCTCTGTAATCTGTCACAGGCGCTCCCCTTCACTCACACTCTCTGTTCAGCTGCCAGGGCTCCAAGGTAATCGGTATCAGCAACGACAACGGGAAAAATGTCACGCACAAGGTCAAATGTCTCTCTGACGCTGCTGAAATGTCACACAGTCATTACAAAAGATGTAACGGTCCATTTACACGCTGTCCGTCGGAGATGTGATGTTGCTTTGATCCTACACGTTTCAACACGTTGCCCACACAGTGCAGAAAATGTTCTTGATATTGCAGACTTTATCAGGCATTACGCATGCATTCCATGTACTTTATAGAGTTACTTGTAAGAAACAGAGTAAACAAAACCACTATCAGCATGGGATTAACCCCTCTAGAAACCGTTTCAGATACTTCCCTCTTCCCCCTTCCAGCAGGCCGCCGAAAAGCATCTCTTCTGTCGAAATGAGAGGGTGCCAAAATCCCAAAAAAATCGAAAAAGTGGTTTAGGCACGGCAGTGGCTAACCGGACATCTTACTACAGCACCACAAAGAGAATCTACTGCAATAGTTGAATCAACCTGAGCAAGAATCTTTTTTTAGTTGCCCTCACAACAATTCAAAAGCTGTCAGTTCCAGCTAAATCTGAACTAAACACAGCAGAGAAACCGGATAAAAAACTGGCACTTCCAGGTGTTTAGCGTAAAAGTTTCAGACTGACATTTGACAGAGAATATAATCAATAACAAACTGATGTGCAATCTGTACATTGATTTATCAGATACTTTTCTTCAAAGTAGTTTTTGCTTTTTGCACTAAGATACTTGCACAGATTTATCCATTTATACAGCAGGGTAATTTTATAGTAATAATGCAGGGCATAGATACCTTGATCAATGTTATTGCTGTTGGAGCAGGATTCAAGCTCAGGTCCTTCCAAAGTCAAAGACTATAACCTGCACTTGGCTAACGTGAGGATGAATATATCATGACATTAGCTTGAACTTGGGTGATGATCCACACCTACACTTCCCCCTCTGCTCTTGTCTCCACCCCAGGTGTTCAGGTACCTTTTACCTGTCACCACACAGTCTCTCATCTCAGAAAGCAGAACATTATCACAGCGGCAGGACCGTTTACAGTCAACGCATTAGGCACCTCTCGAAGCTGTGAATTGCACTTTGTTGGACTCATTCTGAGTCATGTTAGAGGGTTGCTGTTGTAGAGGTTTTATCTCTGAGCCCTCAACTCTAATACCATTGGCAGCTACATCCTAGTCCTCTTTCTTAACTGGTCTCTTTGGTATGTGCCTGTGTGTGTATTTCTGTGCGTGCCTGCATGTCATCCCACGTGTTGATTATGAAAAAGCAAAGAACCGCTGCTGTTTCAGATCCTTCTAGGCAAATTAGGGTTTGGTCAATGGGAGAAATAGATGCTTTGCCTGGGCAGTCTTAGGAATGGGATGATGTGGGGAACAGACAGGGGGAATTTGAAGTATATGCTCCATTATATAGTATAGTCTCCACCAGTGCTCCCCGGCAGCACTTTCCATCCATCTCCACTGAGAGTCGGCATGCAGATCAGTGCCAAGACATGCAGTCTGTGGTTCCCTGGGCTTTTTTCTTCTCAGCAGCCAGTCGGCTGAGCATCCGCCTTTGGGGAGACAGGGAGCGTTCCCGGGAATCCTAAAAAGACGATGGGGATCAGACAGTCAGTGGAAAGGGGGAGAAGACCGGGTGATCCTCTGAAGATCAACAGCTGCTGTGTCTGCGATTCTGAAACGCTTATCTGATCAAGGGACTTGGAGATCAAGACATCTCTTTCACAGAGGAGAAACGGCAGGAAAAGAGGAGAAAAGAGGAAACTGGCACGCAACAGAGCTCATTTAGCGCTAGCAGGACATGAATTATTCATGGATAAGGATAATTAGCCACTTCCCCTCCAGGAGAACTGTTTTCATGTCCAATCGCTTCAGTAAGATGCCCAGCCATGTAAACAAATAATGTGAAAAGCTGTAAGCCACATACAACTTTGTAAATAAAAAGGTTCAATAAGCAACTAGATGATGCGGTAAAATAATGCATTAAAGCCAGACTGAGTGTGTCACTGAAGGTCGGTTGTTTCCTGTTATTCTCCACCGTCCCATTCAGGAAGCCGTTTCCTTAGGTGGGCACCCCGGTCTTTCACAGGCTTCTTCAGATTACTCAGAAACAATATTCAGATTAAGTGGAGATGAAGGTGAAACCGATAGATTCGAAGTCCTGCTCAACAGGACTAAAATTATAACCTGAAGGACCCTGTGAAGATCATGAAGAGATCAAGACTGTAGACCGTGTGTGTGTGTGTGTGTGTGTGTGTGTGTGTGTGTGAGAGAGATCTGTGAGAAGACACACTTTACAGTTTTTTATTTATTTGATTACTTTTTCCAAAGGTACTATGTCAGGTTTGTACTCTGAGTTACTTACAGTGTTTTACCTATTTATATAGCTTCATAACCCTGGAGTGAATGGGAATCCCATCCACGATATAGCTTTAACACCAGATGCCCAGTGATTTTGATATAAACTCCAGATCGCCGTCACCCTAACCAGGATAAAGCAGTTAAGGATAATAGATGGACGGAAATAGCTTGCTAATGAATATTCATGTCAGTGTAAGTAACTTGATCAAGTGTATAAGAGCAGAAATTGAAATCCAGGGCCTTCAGGTCGCAAGGCAATGAATTTAACTGCTATATATTCAGTATATATGTATATTCACAATAAACTATGAATGACTTTATAAAATGGCTTGTATAAGAACAATAACACATCCCCCCGAAGGAGAGCTCAGTATCAGGATTTGATTCGTATCACCCTGGAAGAAGGATAAAAATGACTAAACTCTATTAATGGTTAAATCATTATAAGCTGTTCTAGGAAACCACATAAGTAAAACAAACAAACAAACAAATAAAATATACTAATAAAGTTGATCTAATTATAACACAGTGGACAACGATAGTAGCGTCCAGCTCCTTTGTCACTTCAGGGGCGAGTGTGTGCACTTGCTCCAAGCTGAGGTGGAGATTAATATTAGACATGTCCTTGTGTGTTGAGAAGCCCCCCTTCTTCCTGTCACGTGGATTCACTGATCTGTGAATAAGAACGTCTCTGTCTGACACTTATTCCCAGGTACATATTACACTGGAAATGTGACTCTGACGGATTCACCTGAAGGCAAGTTTTTTCATCAAGTCTTGACCTGTTTTCTGTTTCGTCTCTTGTGACTTTGTGACAGCGCTTTCTTCGGAGTTATGGTAAAATTTTACAAGACTTTAAATGAGTATGGCTTTTTGATGTTCAGGAACTTTTAGTTAATGTGGTGCTCGTGCAGAAGATGGGAGTTTGCGACATTAGTGTTCTGTTTGGGACTGAACTGGAAGGCTTTCACCGAGTTTTGCAGAGTATATGGTATAATTTTACACTGTACCTATTTATACAGCTTTTGAAGGTTAATTCTGTTTGGGGGAGAATGAAGTCTGGATAGTATTGCCCTTTCAGGTCACCCTGAATCGGACAGAATCCTGGTCAAAACAGTAATGGCTCTGAAAAGAAAGGAAATTCAGCTCGGAAGTCATCATCACAAGAGCACTGACCTCTCCTGATCCTCCCTTCTCTTCACAAACATCATGGCAACTCAGTGCCATCTCATCCTTGTTCCAAATATTACGTTTTCTGCTTGTAAAGGCATCTGCTTTGGGTGGAATACACTGAATCTTTTAAAATCCACTATTAAAAACCTAAAGAATCTGTAAAAGCATTGTAAATAAAATAAGCACATCTGGAACATTTGGGATATTCAGACAGATGATATCCTAAGTACACCAGAAAAATGCCTTTCTGAGGCTACTTTGTGAAAAAGAGCACGCTATAGAATCTCTGAACGAGGACTCCTTTTAAAGAAAAGGCAGGCAATAATCTGAATTTATTCTGCAGCTGTATCTCCTAATGACTATTTATTTCCATCTATAATCATAAGCCAGAGATAAAGCCTTTCATGCCATTTTTGCTGCCGTGTCAGTTGAAAATATCAGCTCCTGCTCTCAGAGGAGGAGCCAGCAGCTCAGGATCCTCCACTATGAGATTTTAATTTCACTTCGGTGACAAACCGAGGCAGCAGTGTACTAGGACACTGCTTTGACAAATGAGGCCCATCGTCAGCTTTCACCTTGTCGTTTAAATCCAAAGTTAGCCGGACCGCCGAACACCAGCGAGAGATCTGACTGGAGCACTTACAAATGGCAAGTTCAAGAAACGTCGCATTGCTCATTTTGACATGCAAAATATCTCCCTGGAATTAGAGCACAGGGCAAATTGTCCAGAAGACCTTGTTGTACCTGCAAACCTGAGATCCACCACTGAAGTGTGTTCCATTTGACCTGCCTGCTAATACAGACGTTGGATATTAGACCACATTTTCATCACCTTTCATCTCCTTCCCTCCTTTCTGTGTGAGAAACTGCTTTTTGTCTTTCCCAGCGGGGGTGTCCTGCCCCCAGTTCCCACCCCCACCCCCGTCCTCTGCTTTTGTCCATTTTATAGCCTTTATCCTCTCAGGAAAGACCAGGAGGAAGAGCCTGTATTCAGAAAAGAATGGAATCACCAGACGTATTTATTTACTCTGTCTTCACAAATAAGTTTGACTGTTCTAGAAGTTGCTCCTCTGGAACCAGAGGTTATTTGTCAGTGCCTGAAAAAGAAAAAAATAGAATCTATGAATTTTTTTCTTACATTTATGCTGGTTAACTTAGTAAACATGTTTTTTCCCCAAAGTGACATACATCTCACAGTAAACAAAAATACATCAATGACAGATGAAGAGCTTCAGATGTAGACACAGGATTATGAAAGCACAGATTGTTTGTCTGATACCACCATTTTGGATGTTCATCGAGTAGCTCTGTATAGAAATGGCATTCAAATACACAGACAATATATCCAATTGTGTATTATTTGTTTCTGCCCCTTTTCAATCTGTTCAGTCTTCTCTAATTTTTACAGCCTTTTCACATCAAATCTGATGAGATATTTTCAGTCAAATATTAATCTAGTATATGAATCTAGTACAATATAAATGAAGCCTGAGTGACAGCAACATTGTCTTTATGGCATTTTCTTGGTGGAGAAGATAAGTAAGTAAGTAAGTTCTCCCTAACTTTAAGCAATCTTATTAAGGGGGAAATTAGAATGAGCTGTTTAAAGAAAATCAGGCCAGATTTCGACTGGTCATGCACAATATAGTTTCCAGCTAGGTAAAAGCCTAGCCGCAAAAAAAAGTTGGCTAAACAGAGATTCACAGAGGCATATCATGCTACGCTTAGAGGAAATTTCTGAAGACATCTAGAGAAAAGTTGCAGAAGCTTATCACAGCAGACACGGTTACACAGACTTTTATAAGGCTCTGAACCTCAACCAAACCACTGTCAAAGCAACACTCATCAAATGTAGAAAGTTTGGAACAGTGGTGACTCTATCTTGAAGTGGCTGTCCTACCAAGATCTCTCAGAGAACAAAGTTTAAAATCATGAGTAAACTTGAAAAGCCTACAGAATGACATCTAAGGAACTGCAGGCCTCTCTTGCTTCAGTTCAAGTGGCTGTTTATGACTGTACAATATGAGACGCTGGAAAAATACAATACCTGGGTAAATAGAAAGGCTGAAACGATGGCTCACTAAACAGAATGTGAAATCTCATCTACAGCTTGTCTACCAAAAAGCACCTGAATCTTTCTAAAAAGACCTCTGTGGGCTGTTGAAGCAAAAGCTGAATTTTTTAGAAGAAACTAGACCTGTTTTCTTTAGAACTTTCTACCAGCAGTCAAACATGGCGGTGACAGTGTGTTGGTCTGAGGGATGATTTGTGGCCACAGGACTTGGCTGTCTTGCTATTATTGAGGGAAACAAAAATTCCTGTTGCTTTGTAGAATTCTAAGAGTGACTATCAGACCATCAGTGTGTTAGATGAAGCAAAGCGCAGCTTCGTCATGCAGCAAGAACAATGATCCCAAACATAGAAGCAAGTTAACATCAGAACATCTGAAAAAAGTTGAAAAGTTGTGGCAAGACCTGAAAAGCGCTGTTTTTTTACAATCCCAAAAAATGTAGTTGTGATACACGAAGGAGTGGGCTGAAATTCTGTGACGCTGATGTGAGATCCAGGTTAACAGCTACAGGGAGTGTTTAGCTGCACTCGCTGCAGCTAAAGGTGGTGCAACCAGATACTGATGCTCACTTTTTCCTATGAATACCCATTTCATTCCATCACAAGTAAACAATTCGAATGTCACTTTTTGTCTCACGTTCCATGTATATACATTGCTCATTGATGTAGCAGTCAGGAGGTCAGGAGAGTCTGGTAGACATGGAGTTTGAGACCCTTCCTGAATACTGGGAGGCATTCAGCAGTTCTTCATTCACTGTAAAATACTTGGTCAAAATAAGCAAGTGAAGGTCAGAAAAGTGGAGAAAAACCCAAAGTGCCCTTTGATGTTCTGTTTTGACTTCCCACCTTTTACAAGATGTGTAAGATTTAGTTTGAGTTTCTGAGAAGAGGAAGAAACATTTGCACAGGGAAAGGCACACTTTCAGTGTCACACCTGAGGAGGTTTGGGGGGGTAAAAGATCCCTGTTTGTCCTCCTATATTACTGCAGCCAGGCCCTCGCAGTTGGGTTCCATGAGTTGCCATGGCGATTTGAGGAGTGAAAATCAATTGCTTCTTTTGAAAAAGACTCTGGGACTTAAAACTGGCATAGCAGAGACCACCTTATTACCACTCCTGAGACTGAAGCTGTTTAGGCAGCATTTTGTCCAGTGCTATTTCATTTCAGCTAAACAATTATATTTTTCTTACCAGAAATGTATGTGGGCATCAGTAGCAGTAGCCAATGAATGAAATTCTTCTTCTGATGAACAGATGAATTTTATCTTTGCAAAACATTCTGGTAATAAAACTTATATATTTTTATATGTGCAACAAAGCTACAGTTAAAGGAAAGTGCCACAGCCGAGATGTTTTTGAACGTAAAGCATGCTATTATTATGGGAATGTGATAGGACACAAGCTTACTGGAACTGTGTTCATTCAACTATTCAAAAAATCTCAGACAAAAAGTTTGATTTGTCTTGTTCTTTGTACTTTTTCCTCATCTATTCATTCCTGAAAAGACCTATGTAAAGCGAATTATTAAAAATGGTAAGTAAGTTTAGTACCAATAGTTATGTTTTAATGTTTATGAGCCCCAAAATTTACTTCCAGTTGTGCTAAAATATCACCAAATTCAATTAAAATGGGCGAAATTACCGCAGTATTTATCACTCATTGTCATAACACAGCATAACAAGGCAGTTTCCCTTTAATAATTATTTCTTAATGCTGCGTGTCTGTCTACCTGCACTTCTTTTGTAGCCCTTACATTCTGTGCATGTATCTTTAAAACAAAACAACAAAAGAGTAAGAACAACAGAAAACAAGGAGAATAATGCAAATGAACCAACACGCATCAAGGATGCTGACGTGGTCCAAACGGTCACCATATCTACTGACATTATAAGAAGTGAAACTAGCACACAAGGGGCAACGGCAGTTGAGAATTTAAGCAACGTGCAGCAAACTATAACTGTGGAAAAGACCACATGGTGGCTCTGGCCTGCTCAGCTCCTGCGAGGTCGACAACATTCAAATTTTTTTCTTTATAGATCTGACCAAATTTCTCCGAAATCAAGTATTAAATGAACCTCCTCATTTAAAACAAATTCTTCTAATCAAAACATGCAGATCTTGGGGTACGACTTTACCTCTTAAATCACAACCCAAATTCTATTTTTGATGCGGCTATAGACGGAATTTTGGTTACCCTTCCAGTTCTAGCAAGGAAACTGGTTTTGAAGCTATGGTCCACACCAGAAGCTTCCACAACAACTGTGTGCTTTACTCAAACTTCCTCCTGCTAAAGAAAACATCGAGATCGATTTGTTCATTTGCTCACTTTTTTGTTAAGTTCCACAACCTTTCATCCCTGAATTGTATTGCAAAATTAAATTAAAAAGTTGAAGTCACAATGCAGCAATAGTCCGACAACATCATTGGGGCAGTAACGCCCACGTCCGTTTCAGCATGATGCAGCCACCTCTAGCCATGGATTTAAGCCCACCGGACCCTGTACTTTTGGTTTTATTCTCACGACCCCTGACATTCCACCATGTGCCACCAAATTAATTTCTTTTATTTAATAGCAGGTTGCTGCCTAACAGTGTTTCAGGAGGGTCAAAGGTAACTGGCTGGCCTCAAAATGGACTGCACATTTGTGCTTATTGTCCTGTGCTTTATTTCAGATTTAGCTCAGACATGAAGGAGATTTTGAGGAGGTGGCAAGTGCTTCTCCCTACTGAAGAGGAAACATGCAGAGAAGAGGATGACGCTGAGCGCTGCGTGCCTTGTCGCACTCCTGCTTTCATTCTGGCAAACACTAGGAGTCTGGAAACCTGCCACCATGAAGACATGGATGTGATGGTGAGGCTGCGGCTCGTGTCCTCTGTGAAATAAACCAAACAAAACAAGCCCCTCAAACAGGAGACTTCAATGACAGGAAATCTCATCGAGGCGCTTCAAAGACGCAGCTGAACTGAAAATAACCATCCATCGCTGCTCTTCACAGATGCAGACTCAAGTGGGAAGCAGTTCCCTTTCTTTGAAGAAATGCAGGGTTTAGGGCCTTGCAGGAGAAGATGGTGGGAGGGCCCCTCCTGTTGATCGATCAGGGTGCTGCATGGCAGCGAAGAGAAGCAGAGCTTTCCTCTGAGCCTGCTGACCATCGCCCCCTACTGTCATCACAGCAACTTGCTAAGATGCAAATAAATAATTATTTCAAGTGATATGAAGAAGGACTTTTCTTTTGCATAGCAGTGAAAATGGGATGAGAGAAATGTCAGGAGTCCAAGTTATCAATAGTGTGAGAAACACCCCCTTTCTCCATATGTAAAACACTGCTTTGAGGAGTGTGTTTGTGTGCATGTTGAGTGCAACCCCCCCCCCCCCCCCCCCCCCCCCCCCCTTTTCCTTGACCCTTCGCCAAAGTACNCCCCCCCCCCCCCCCCCCCTCAGAGAAGGGGAAAGTAAAGCAGGGTTGTCTTTTATTGGTGTTGGAAATAGATGCGTCCCCTATCTGACCCCCAGTTAAAGATCATATAAGGTTTCGTGTTCTAATCTGGTCCTAATGTTTGCAGGCTACCACGAGTCCTGTCACATGTGGGTCCCACCCTGATGACCTGTGTCCCCTTTTCACCACTGTCCTGATTTCCACTGTCTTTCATATCCCTCCCTATTGAACAGTTTTTGGGGAAATTGTCGCCTTTGTTTTCCTGTCCATGTACCAGTGTGTGTTCACCGCTCCTCCACTGTTCCTGCACTGTCCCTCCTAGTCCTGCCCTCCAGCTCCAGCTGGTTTCTAGTGGCCCTAGTCCAGGAAACTGCATGATGGGAGGCTAATCTGTGCATGACCAAAGCGGCTTAAGGCTCTTATCTTACTGCTGTTTGATGCAGCTTATGAGTTCTGGGCTAAGCAACACACCTGAGGAGTTCTGTCCTCCTTAGGTAACCCCAGTGTCCCCTCCCTGTGACACCCTTATTTGCGTAATAACACTCCATACCTCTGTTTACTGTCTCCCTTTCCCCTTCTCTGCTTACCTCTCTGATGCTCCTAATGTGTTTGGCTTCTGTCTCTCTGTGTCTCATCGTGTCACAGTGAATCTCACGGTCTCGCAGGGCCACACTGTCTCACCCACTGTGGCACATTCACACTGTCTCGCTGTGTTTCATTCAACACTAATGTAAAAAAGTAACACCGGGTGTGTTCGCGGTAAAGCAAAGTGACGTGTCATTTCATTGTGCTTCCGATCTGAGACCGGTCTAATGCCCACAGTCTTGATCTTCACAATAACTGTACCAACAAACACATTTAACTTTGCGTTGTCATTACCCGTCAGACGTTGCCTTCACGACTAACAGTGTCATTTTAAAAAAGCACGTTTGACCCAGAACAAATTATTTAGCTCCTGCATACCTGCATTGTTCAAGCGTGGACAAATTTCTGTTTATATTCACTGAACTTATGTCCATGATGACTCACAATATGAGCAGCTGGGAAACAGCCTGGTAAGACCTGCAGGGATTTACCCTGTTTACAGAGCACATGCAAACATTCTGCTCTTTCTTCTCACAAACAAACTAGGTAGCAGTACAATATGATCCCAATATTAGCTAAACTGGCAGTTAAGACATATCCGGTGGAAAAGAATAATTTTTAATGTTTGCTTGCGAACCCAGCTGGGTTGTTACTTAAAGCAGCAATTATTAAAGAAAATTTTCAACGTCACTGCTGCAAAGTCTCGTGAGCAGTGCATAAAAATGAAACGCATTCAAGGAGGCATCACCAATAAAACAATGGAATCTAAAGCTTCCCCCAAATCACAGGAGGTACAAAAACAGGAAAGTGCTGTGAATGTTCTGGCTCTGGCTTGATTAGTTGTTTGTGTCCATTAATGACATGTGGTGACTGGTTCAAGGTGTGTCTGTGAATGCCCTCTGTGGATGGTTCAAGGATGTCTGTGAATGCCCTCTGTGGCTGGTTCAAGGTATGTCTGTGAATGCCCTCTGTGGTTGGTTCAAGGATGCCTGTGAATGCCCTCTGTGACTGGTTCAAGGTATGTCTGTGAATGCCCTCTGTGGTTGGTTCAAGGATGCCTGTGAATGCCCTCTGTGGTTGGTTCAAGGATGTCTGTGAATGCCCTCTGTGACTGGTTCAAGGCGTGTCTGTGAACGCCCTCTGTGGTTGGTTCAAGGATGTCTGTGAATGCCCTCTGTGACTGGTTCAAGGCGTGTCTGTGAACGCCCTCTGTGGTTGGTTCAAGGATGTCTGTGAATGCCCTCTGTGACTGGTTCAAGGCGTGTCTGTGAACGCCCTCTGTGGTTGGTTCAAGGATGTCTGTGAATGCCCTCTGTGACTGGTTCAAGGCGTGTCTGTGAACGCCCTCTGTGGTTGGTTCAAGGATGTCTGTGAATGCCCTCTGTGACTGGTTCAAGGCGTGTCTGTGAACGCCCTCTGTGGTTGGTTCAAGGATGTCTGTGAATGCCCTCTGTGACTGGTTCAAGGCGTGTCTGTGAACGCCCTCTGTGGTTGGTTCAAGGTGCATCTGCAAATGTCCTCTGAGTCTTTTTCAAAGTGTTTCTGTGAATGCCATCTATGGCTGGTTCAAGGCGTGTCTGTGAATGCCCTCTGTGATTGGCTGACTGTGTGTTTTGTGTTTGACTGGTCAACTTTATATCCCAGTGCTACACTGATTTGCTGTTTTATGTATCTCCTCAGCACAGGTATCCCAAGATACAAATCTGTGCCATAGGAATTTCATAAGAGTGGGTGATTTTCTCATTTTTTCAATAAAGTGATACACATAAAATAGCCGGCAGACATGTCTCTGGAATGTACTTGTTTCTCATAATGCCCCCCTCTCTGAAAGCAATACTTTCACATTACAGCTTACAAGCCAATTTCCAGGAACATATTACACTTGTAAGTAGGGTGATACCTGTATTTGTCACTGTATCGGAGGTGTTCGTGGGTTAAGGTGCTATATTCACGAAGAAGACAGGATCATGTCAGTACCAGGTAACCTGTCAAAATGGGATAAAAGGAATCTTTAAAATCTGCCTTTCCTCCGTTTCCTTCCACCGCTCCATGCACCCCCCTCCCCAACCAGACATGAAAGATAGTCATGTCTTTATTGATAAGCCATCAACAGGAACGTATAAGAACAGACAGACTCTAAAGCCTTGTCTTCTTTGTCTGTTCTATAGGTTATGGATTATGATTATTCAATAAACATCAGGTCTGGCAGAGATTCCAGGTGAACATTATTTATTCAAATGTACAACACCTATGGGAGACATAAGAGAGACTCACTTGTGAGAACATAACCACTCTTTACATTTTCAAAAATGTGTGTTCATTAAATCTAAGAGATTTACAAAGCAGTAACTTGAATTTTTATCAGTGTGAACTTTCATCACTTCGATGGATTGACACCTGGAGGCTTTCATTTGGACTGTGCAGGTTGTGCTCTACAGGTGTATAGAGGATGTATGAAGGTGTGCACCAGTGACCCTTCAGTCCCACACTTCCCCATACAGAGGCATCCATCAGTCCCGGGTGCGAGTGACACAGTGGAAGAGGGTGGAAGGAGAGGTGGGGAGTTTAGCTGCCGATTTCAGTTTCCTCTCAGCCCCAAATCCCCATCCTCACCACTGATGCCCCTTGGCAGCTCAGTAGTTTATGGGCCTCCAACTGCCAGGGAATTTCTTCACATTGCACACTTCACACGTCTTTGTTTGTCCAGTTGCCAACCATTCCATTCCCAGTGTACATTTAGGTTTTTTACCACAACACACACACACTGTGTTCAGATGCGAATGCCAGCATCTTGGTCTTACAGAGCAAAAACATCAGTTCAGTGACAATTTTTCAACAATTTTTCTTTTTTTCTTATCAAAAGATGAATCCAGCATGATATATTTTGTCATTTCTGTGTTTGTTGCCAACTGAGCAGCACTCCCATTTCCCTGTTACAGGACAGACACCCGGTATCAGACATATCGCAGCGTATAGACGTGTAACATTTCTAAATACAGCAAACATACATTTAACCTGATAGTTTTTTTTTATATCTTCTGTACAACTTTTACATCTCACTTTAGCTGCACAAAAGAAACCCTTTGCTCCCTAACTACTGAGCGCCGGCAAAGTGTGTTTGTGCTGCAGATTCACTCTGGCGCCCCCTAAAGTGCCGAAGAGGACGTACAAGTCCCCGTTAGAGCAGTCAAAGAATCACAGGGGATCATTGACACATAGTGACTACTGGGCTAAATATCCGCTCTCAAAAAAAACACTAATTATATAATAAAAATAAATGTTAGCAAAAAGGTACAATAAATTTGAGTTTTAAAGAAAACAATTAAAAAAATTCAAAAATAGTGGAGACTATGTTCCATATATACTCATCCTCTTATTATGGCTCTACATCACAAAGCAACACTGGAGGCAGGGAGGATTGTATGTGTGTATTTGCATTTGTGTGTAGTGAGGGGGGCTCAAGAATCGTCCTACTCAAATAGATTTTCATTCATTTGTACATTATTTATAATTTAATGCAAAGATTCTTAGAAGAAGGTTGACAACCAAGACCTCTTGCAGAAATGTTGAGATTTATATATATATATATGTTCCTGGTTTTTGTTCACTTTTGGCAGTGTGTGTGAGTATATTAGTGTGAGCAAGAGTGTATTCCTTCTTCTTTGTCCCCCGTGGGAGGGAATGATGGCACTTCCCGTGGGCACGGCCCACTCAGCTCACTGTGGCAACACCCTGCTCCTCCCCCCCCTCTTCCACCTGATTGTTCTTTCCAAGAGACTTCATTTTCTCCATGAGGTCAGTGAAGGTCTCCTTTACAGTCTTCTCCAGCAGCCAGCCCTCACTCTCACTCTCTGGGTCCTCAGGATTCACCAGAGTTGACAGGGATGTGTTCACATACTGCAGGCCCACCATGACTGCCACCTACAGGCCAGAAACAGTACTGGTTAAAACACAGCGAGGGAACTGCAAAGTTCAGAACATCCATTTACCATCTATCCCTGATTTTCCAGACTACATGGGGGAGGAGGTGTCTGTATATGACAGAAAAAAATCCAGAAAATCAAAAGTGTATGAAGTTATGAGTGAAGTTACTCCAAAAAATGCTAATAATTAAATATTCATAGTTTGTCTTATGATTAAAAATAGGTTTTTATACTTGTTCTATTTTTTTCGGGAATGTTTGTGTGACTGTCTGTAAAATCCAGAAAATCAAGGATAGCCTGTTTGTCTTCTTTATCTTTTTATTACTTTTCCAGAGCCACAGCGAAGATCCTTTGTTAACATGTTGCTGAAACAAGTAGGAGAATCTGAAACAATCTACCTGGATTCTCATCAGTTTTACAATATCAGCCTCAACAGCAAGGACAGCCCTGCCAGAGTTACTCTGGTGGAATTTTGTTTTTTTTTTTACGAACAGTTTTTAGATTTTACTTTTGGCCTCCATGTTGCATTGTCTCCGTTGGCCTCTGTTTTGCACAGTATCCAGATCATGGGTAAAAGCCCGAAACCCATTGTTCTGGAGAGTGGCAGGAGCTCTTCATGACTGTAATATCAGGACATTACTGATCCCTTTACTGCAGTCACATCAGCATCTCCACTGCGCAACCAAAGCTATTTCAGGTCCTGCTGTTTCCTCTGCTGTTTTGGCCTCTGCTAATCCCCTTGGATTTAGTTCAGACCGTCATGCAGGACCAAATGCTACCTGCCAACTTTGCAATTCTGCTCTCTTAAAATAATAAACTGCTCCAATTCTGGTGAAGGCTACTGCACAATAAAGAGTAACTGAATCCCTTCTTCTCATATTTGACCTACAGGGAGCAATTCATAGGGTAAAAAAAAACAAAACATTGAATAAGATAACAAGTACTTTGACTTGTCTTAAACACTGTACTGCGATCTGATCGGTGCACACATGGGCATATCATCTGTTTTGTCTATTTATCCTCCATTCGGGTGAGCAAAGAGGAAGCGGTAACATAGGCGGCTATATTAAACATGTCATGGAGTCAAAAAACAGAACGTGATGAGGAAATGAAGCCTGTAATCCGTCAGAAGGTGTCTTTGACAGAACAACCTTTAGTGATGCCAGACACGCCAGGGATTGAACCTCAGGGCTGCAGGTGGACAGGGACACTTGTTGAGTGGCAGCAGCTGATGAGGTCACAGTCCTGACATTTACCCTGAGATTGAGATCAGACTCTAATGAGGAGATTCAACTGTGTGTCTGTTTGCTTCCTTCCACATTGCCGCTCATATTCGTGCAGAGAAGCAGCAATATGTAACATGAACAAAGTCACATGGAAAGCATCTATATGCTTTAGAAAGTAAAAAAAAAATCTAGAAAAGGTGAGTGACAAGTCACGATAGCCGAAATGAGGAAATATGTTTTGACCAAGATGAGTTGAGATGAGTAGTTTGCACCCGCTCACCTGCTAGAACAGATAATGCTCTTAATGGCTTAACTGAGTCAATTACCAGCTTTGCTGGTTTTACTGGTGAATCAAATTGATGCACAACAACAGGTTTTTAGATGGGAAGGATTATTATTTATTTGGCTGGTTTAAAGTCCACCATCTACTATTTCTCCACATCACACTGCATGCTGTCTGTGCTCACCTCCAGAAGGTTTACCAGCAGCACCAGAGCACCGATGGTGTTCATCATGCCACCATAGTAGGAGAGCAAGGCGTCTTTGCAGCCCCGCATCCAGATGTTGAGCTCCTCGGTGTGGTGGTCGTAGCTGTAGTGAGCAGAGTTGTTGGTCATCTGGTACTGGATGCAGGGCCGTGGGGAGCTAGGGTTGCAGCAGCTAAACGGGACTCCGTCCATTAGATACTTTCCATCGACGTTGCTACTGATGCGGCTGCAGGGGGAGACAGGGCAACGTCATCCCTTAAACACAGATGTATGGGTGTGTAAGAGAGAAATACATCACATGACCTAAATCTCAACTTCATTCGAGTTAAAAGACCATACAGCTCAGCAACAAATAGAACAGAACTACTGGACCAGCAGACCAGCAATACTGCAATGAAAGATTATTCTGATAGATTTAACAAACAGATCACAACACTGACGTATAGTGCTAGAATGTTAAACACCAAATGACAGTGAAATGTCCAAAGGCGGGACAGGACAGATTTGCGACACTGAATCAGAGTGCTGGACAGACCGGTGACTTGATGGGATTCTTAAACCAGTAGCATGAAGACCTCAGAATGCAACAGTGAAAAGAGCTCTGGAGCACCTGAGGCAAACATAAGGCAAATCAATCCTGAGACTGACCAGGAAACATAAGGATTTAAACAGTGCAGAACTCAAGTGCAGTGTTTGTTCTGGATACCTAACTGCTTTCAGATATCATAGCAGATGCCTTGAGCTCTTAACAACTTAAAGGTACAACAGCAGTGCCCTTCCTGAGACATGGTCTGGGGCATGTTTGGTTTTATAAGTTTAAATGCTTTGCTCTCTTTTTTAAGAACAATACTTCAGTGTGTTGAGGATAAAACTGGCTCTAAGTAGTGGTGGTCCTTCTAGGTAAGCTTCTCCAACATTCTCACCAAGAAGGGTGGTTCCTGGAGCACTTATGTGAGACTCATTGAACCGCATATTATCAACTTTAATGGAGCTGCTAAATCCATAGCAGGATCAACACACCCAAACCCATACAGGTAGTGAGAGGGGGTGAGAACCAAGCACTACTGGATTGACAGGGACCCCTCAATCAAAAGAAATCTTGGGATTCTGTAAGTCTTTAATAAAACCGCCCGCTGACCACTTGCTGGAGTGTCACATAAGCAAAGCCCCGCCTCCTTTCTGCAGTGTCATTGTTGTTCTTATCTCTCACTACATTGCAGACAACAAACAAATCAAATGATAAAAACCTATTTCATTTAGAAAACAAAACAACTGTCCTAATGGGTTTTACCATTATCTCACTTGCTGACATGTCCTTGTCCCCTTCACAGCCTTTACAAATGACCAAATGAGTAGTAATCTTATTACAGGGATGGTGACAATTGAAAATGTCAGACTTCATAATTGCTTACAAGTAGGTGTTCATCTGCATAGCAACAATATGAAACTAGTATGTTTAGTGACGTTGCTCAGAGCACCTGAACATGAAGACCTTTGGCTTTAATTCTTATTATGCCTGTGGATCCAATGCATAAATAAGGCCAATATTTCGAGGTGTATACTGTAATCACCGAGGCCCTGGACCCAAGACACCTTGACTATTCCGAGCAGCTCACTTAGGTCTTGTACTCATTGAAGATGACACTAAGCTGAGTGGGACTGGAAATGTGATCCAAGAGGATTAGAGACTCAGCAGAGAGATCAGGAATCCCAACACCACTTGCACTGACAAATCGAGGCCCCAGTGATTCATAAACATACTGAGACCCTAGATCTACTTAAATACACTGACACCCCATTGCACACCAAAACCTCAGCACCACTGGCCTGCGAAAACATGCTGAAACTTGCCCTGATGCATGGAGACCCAGCTATGCTGGATTTAACCAGTACCTTTAGCTATCAGCCCTCTAAGCTTTGAACTTTGGCTGAACCGGTGATAGTTGTTCTCCCTGTATATTCATGTTAATGTTGTACAGCTGAAGAGTATGGATGTCAAACAAACACATCAGGGTATAAGCTGTCCCTGGTTTGTATTCTGCATGGTCCCAGCGGTCATTAAGAAGAAGTATTTAACAATTAAACACTCGTGGTCAGTCTTTCTCCTACCAGAACATTCTCATATGGAAAATCTTCATGTGCTTTAGACAGAATTACTGCTTAATTATTCCATGACAGCATTCTGTTTAGGTTCCATAAATTCTAAAATCGTTTGGAAATTCTACACTGGAGTCTTGTTACTAAATCTAGACAATAGAATAAATATAAAAGAATCAAAATAAGCTAAGCTAATCAGTGTTACATGTCAAAGGAACAAAAATTTGTTTATCATCAAGTAAAGGAGAAAGGGAAAAGCAGAGGTCTCTTACTCTTTGACCTCCTTGGAGCTAAAGTCCAGGTAGCGGTTGCTGATCCACTGAATCTCAAACCAGTCCTTATAGTTGTTGTTTCCACAGCAGCGAAACTCGATTTGCGTCAGGTCCAGGGTCCTCTTCATGAAGCAGCGGCCTGGTGTGTCTGTGTCCTTGTAGTACTTCATGCTGTTCTTGAGGCCCTCAGCCAGCGTGAACTGCAGAGAGAGCCGCATGGTGAAGCAGAGGAAAGCCGCAAAGAAGAGGAGAATGTTGAAGAGAAAGCAGCTAATTAGGAAGGGTTTCAACAGGGCCTTCCACTTGGTGAACTTGGTGGCATCCAGGGAGTCGTAGCAGATCTTTCCGCCAAAGGTGTTGATCCCACATGCCACCAGCCCTACCAGGATGAGCAAGTTGGGGACAAAGTGGCTCTCCTTGTTGTCCATCATCTCACTCCGCTTGCGCAGTTCAATCTTGAAGAAGAGCCCCATGCTGAAGACAAGGACACCTGCCACGACAGCCAGCCAGTACATCAGCCACAGGCCCTGTGCAAGTTTTACTCGCTTCTTCATGTCAAACTTCATCTTCATCAGCGCCATCCTGTCCCGTCTCCTCTTTGATCAAGTCAAAACTGAAACTCTGGTGTTACAGCTTCTTAAATTTCTCTTCAGTCAAGGTTTTAAACAGTTTCTCTTCCACTAAACCTCAAACTCAGGCAAAATGTTGGGTTGGAAAGCGTAAGCCATTCCAGATAAGGAGTCATACGTTATTTGTCAAAGACCCTCTTCAGTCCCATCGTAACCATCAAATAGCTGTCAGGGAAGTAAGTGAGCCCAGATGAACTCGAGTTCAGTCACCATAAGTCTCTCCTTTTCCCGTAATTCGACAGGAAAATGACAAAGCAGCAGCAGCGCCTAATTCTAGCAGTGTCTTCCCAGCAAAAGGAACAGGATTGCAGAGGATCCAGATAATTACACTCAAAGTTGCAGTACGTCATCCTAAACCTGCTAATCGGCTCGATCCCATTTTCAGAAATCCTTGACAGCAAATGAGGTCTGGTTCTAATCTTCAGCCTTACGGTGTAATTGGTTTTGGGCTTCACGTGGTCAGCTGTGTCAGACCTGCATTGCTAAAGGGGGCTCTTGGTAAACTGAAGACCACTGGCATCTTTGTTCCTCCTGAGACACAGCCGATGACATAATCTCTAAAGTATGTGAAGAAACGATAACTTGCAAGGAAGGAAAGGGAAACCATCCACCCCAAAGATATAGCCACGTGCAGAGGGAGGATGGGAGAAAACTTGGGAGGTTCCAGGCGATACTCAGTCATTGGAGTTGTGGTCATAGTGTGACTACTTAGGTTTTGATATTACAGCTCACTTTGTTCGTTTTTTATTTGCCAGCAAAACAATGCAGGCAGAATCTTTCATATGAAGAGTCAAATACTGTCACAAGTTGGGACACAAGATCAGGGAAAACTGCAATCCGTTGCTAATACAGCATCAGTGGAATGAGCGGGAATGTGACAACAGAATAAATGTGCCACCAAACAATGTGCAGAAACAGGAATGCTAATGAGCTGCCATGAAGAAACAACCTTGTGGAAATAAGTCCAGCGCCTTTTTGTTCAATCCATATTGTTTCAAAGCTAGGTGGATCTTATTGAACAGGTATACCTAATAAAGTGGCCAGTTAGTGCATTTGCAATCATAATTTACTAACCTTATATCCAAAGCAGGGTACAACATTAATTTTATTTTGCAGGACAAAACTGCCCCCACAGGCAGTGATACCACACTAAGCCGGCTGGAAGTGTGTGAATAATGAGCAGGACTGAATGGCCTGATGTGGAGTAGATAGAGGAAGGGACACATACTGCATTCTTTTGTAGACTATTTTATTTCAGCATTGGTTTAGTTTGGACTTTGTCAGTACATGTGTTTGAAAAATATGCCAGTAACGCTAATGGTGGACGTCACTCAATAATGTTGGGAAGGTCAAGACAAGTGAAATGCTGAGACGTGTCCTAAAGGAACACGTATCACAAGGTTGTTTGAGAAACATCCAACTCCACAGTAAAACCAAAACCACAAGTCCAAAAAAAGTCAGTCACATAAAACGTGGGGTCATGATATTAAGAGATCAAAAACAATGTATTTCAGTCAGTCACAGTCATAGTGACTAGAAAAAGGAAAAATGCTTTGCTGTATTTGTTATTTATTAGATGTGTAGAAATTAATACTGATTATTACAAAATGCGCATATGGTTAATACGTACCAATCGCAATAACAGAAGTTTTTCATCAGTTATTTCTTAAATTTGTAAATGATCACACATGCTAACCTCATCCCTTTCCCACAGGATGATGGGAGCCCATCACCAGTCACATTATATCCAAATCCATGTTATTGTGGTGGGTGTTTTTTTTTTTTTTTTAAACACTTTAGAACGGCATCCTGGAAAACTTCAACCACGATTAAAAGTAAAAGTGAATCACATTTTAAGAGCACTGATTCTGTACAACGTTTTCATTATATTTTATTTAACTTCGCACCATAAACAACTTTGGCGACACGTTCTTAGTTTCGTTGAAGCTATGAAAGTTTAGGTCAATGAAGGTAACATTAAATGCAATTTAGGCAGCAATTTTTCTGGCACTATTAGCTGCATGAAGAATTAAAGAGCACTTTTACTAACACCTGTGCAACAAGCCACTAAGCACAGGAAAATGACCAAATTTCACATTTATTACATATATCCTCAGGTCTGCATCAAGGTGAGAAGAAGCTTGAGTTGTGATCAGTACACAGTGCTTCGTCAGTGACTCCTGGTCCTGACAGGTGTTGACGTACATGATGGACATTTGTCCAAGTATTGCTGGCTGGGACAGTCTACATACTCAGAGGTGACACAGTGACAAATGCACTGGAACTGTTAGTCCCAGATGGTCTTCCGCTCCGCCTCGGGAATAATGGACCAGTTGGGAGATGCCGTGTCCACGGCCAGCCAGTTGAAATCGTCCACTTGGTTCCAGTTGTTCTTGGCCTGGTCAAGTCCAGATGCCTCAAAGTGGGTGTCAATCCCCTCGTAGCTCCAAGTGAACGGGGCGAAGCTGATCCCACAGCAGTCCTCCACAATGGCGCGGCTGGTGACGTGCAGGTAGACACGGGTGTCTGTGGTGTTGTGGGTCCTCAGCTGCTGGCAGGGGAAGGCGAGGGTGCAAGCAGAGCAGCGGTCCACGAACACCGAGCCAGAGACGGGCCCGCACAGCACCTCCGAGTCATGCACGTCCTTGATGTGCAGAGTACCTGGGGCACCCAGGAGCTTCACCTTGCAGCCAGTCAGATGCGTGAGGAGCACATCCCGCTGGTGGATCTCCTCGGGGTTCTTGGTGAGCACTTGTGAGTGGGCATTGGAGAAGCCACAGGTTATCCCACTTCCGTCCACCACCTCGCTACTAGCAGCAGCCCCAGCACTAACCCCGGACTTTGACCCCAGCGGCTGCTCCTTCTCAGGTGGGGCCGAGGCTTTGATCCTGGCTGCGTCTGTACTGCGGGCCTTGAAATTGAACTTCTTCTTGGGCAGGACCTCCTCCCGCTTCTCTTCTAAGGAGCTCTGGAGCCTCTGCAGTGCCACCTGCGCCTGCCTGCACTCGTACTTGGTGAGAAACGCCATGCTGTCGTTGAGGAACTTCCGCAGCTGCTGTATTCGGGAGGAAACCTCTTCCAGGAGCTGCGCTGCCCGGCTTCTATCTCCAACTGAGACGCCGGACAGCAGCGCTTCAATGGCGGTTCTCTCCGCGCCGAACGTGCTGGAGAAGTAGTCTATTTTTTCCTCCGTAACCAGCTGGCGCTCTGTGGCTTCCCTACGCCGCTCGGCCTCCTCCTGCCGCTCCTGCTCCCGCCGAAGTAGCCGCTCTGGGATTTTAACAGCGTCGCTCGAACCCATCTCTCCATTCCCCTGCCGGCACTCTGTCCCCGCTGCCACTACGGACTCCATCGCGGCTGACGGTCTTTTGTTGTTTCGCTACAAGGGTGTGTATGATTGGACAAACGGCCGTACAACAGCTAAGTATACTGCTTTCCGATTGGTAGATGCCAGGTAAACGAGATGACTCCACTTACTCTGCCTTAAAGAAGCAAAACACATTTATACTGTGACGCCTTATTTAATTCCATTTTAAAATTTCATGCGGTATTTTCTTAGATGCGTTAGTATATATTAAGTTTAAGTTTTGATTCAGCTTGCGTGCTATTAACAGAAAAACGTAGTAACCAGTAGCCTTTTGATTACAATAAGTTACTCAGCCGCCACGCCTGCATGTAGATATTTACCCACGTATTTTAAGGTGAAAAACCTTTACATGTTTATCAATGCATTTTAAGGTGAAGACAGAAATACCAGAAAAGGGTCACACCTAGAGCGGAAATGCCCCAACCACAACTCAGCCAGTTTTCCCAAGTAATGTGACTTGTTATACTGAAAATTATTCTTTCATTAATTAGCAAATAAATGCTCATAACTTATCCAAACTGTTTGATCAGCTCTCGTTTTATTTTTTCCAAAAATAACACAGTGACCTTCTGTTGTCAAAAATAAGTTCAGACCTAAATACTTCATCTGAGTTTATATATGATCATAGCAACCTGTAGTCTGTTCTTCAACGTAATTCTTCAGTATAAACCTGTTTAGAACTCAGTCCGTCAACTCTATAGTTATATGGCCAATTAAGCATAAATAGCTCAGAATAATTGTATCTCAAAATATGTTCCTAATAACTGGATAAAGATGCTTAATATAAAATAGACCTCGTCTCAGGCACCAGAGGTTAAATGTAAGACGTGGTTTTCTGTCCGTTTCATTTAAACTGATCACTTCTGGAACTATAACTGCTTTCTGGTTCCACGTCTGACTCGAGTCTCTGGGCATTATTATCAGTAAATGGAGTGTAAAGTTTTACTCAATTTTGCTGGAGGCAATGAGTATGATAATGAGGAAAAAAGTGATTTTCTTTGATGCAAAGGCTTGTGAACAAGTGTAATAAGTATATTAAGGAATAAATTCTGCAAGCCATTCAGTTCCACTTATTATTCACTTTCTGAAAACAGATAGTCAGGATTTAACTGGATACTTGATATTCACAAGGTGCCAATTTATCTTGGAAAAAACGGACTTCTCAATTTTCTCTTTCTTTGCGTGAATCTTTTTTCTATATACAATATCTATACTGAATAAATGTAAAATGAAACTTCTTTAAAATCCCGAAATAACCAGTTCAGACATTAAAAATGTGCTTAGAACTTTGACAAAATATCCTATGATAAACCCAGCTGACAGTTTTTTAAAAATCAGTTTATTTTTTCTTTATCAGCTTTAATTTGAATATTTATACTAACATGTTTATACCAGTAACCGTAGCGTGTGGCTTTTCTCACTCCTGCCTTGTAAATTTGTCGCCGTCTGCCGACCATTTCCATCACCTACACTTCGCCACCTATACAGTTCCAGGAAATAGCTGCGATTCTGGCCAAATTTTGGCTCTTTGTCGAGGGAATAAATTTTTTAAAAACCATGTTGAAAGAATCAGTTTTTCGCGAACTGTACACGAGCAGGACGTCGAGAACGCGCCCCCGGTCGCCAGCTCGCCAGCCGGGCACCGCGCGCGTGCAGCGCCCGCGTTAGGGTCCTGGGAGCCGCTGGCGCACGAGCCGCTGCTGCTGCTACTACTACTACTACTGCTCCTGTTGCCGTCGCTGTTGCTGTGTGCGCGAGCGGCGCGGCCCCGCCGGCCCGTGCAGCCATGGCGAGGAAACCCCGTCGACGCGGCACCGCTTTTTCGTGACGGTGAGTTCCCCCTTCGAGTGTATTATAATTTTTGTGATAAAAATTTCAAGGAAAAAAACACTCACACGCGCGCACACACACAACCTCCTTCCTCCCCTTCCTTCGGGGAGGGAAGAGTGAGAGACGGAAAAAGATGAGAGAATAAAGAGAGAAAGAGAGGGGGAACGAGTGGAAGGAGAGGAGAAGGAGGAGGAGGAGAAGAAGAGCAAATTAAAAGTTGCCAGACGGAGATATTGTGTTTCCAGAGGACTCGCCTCGTCACCTCGATCCTCTCGGCCTTATGCTAATTCTAAATAAATATTTATGGTGCCGCTCCATTGAGCTGAGTGTGTTCGGGAGGAGGGGGGGACAGTGGTCGCTGTGGGCCGGGAATGGAGGGGCTCTGCGTGGACACGCGTCAGGATGGGCTCGTGAACAGACGCGCGTCGCGGGGCGAATCCACGGGGCTCGTGCGGACGTGTCGCAGTTAGGAGAAGAGCAGTTGCAGGGGGTCTGTGTTTGTGGACGAGCTTCCCGAAGAGATCGGAATAAAGACCAGGATTCTGCATATAGAAACTGCTTCCACGCGTTTCCAGGGAGATTAGAGCCTATTATTAATGTTTTCAATGATCCAGCGAGGCTGAAAATGGTCACTAATGTTCCCAGGGACATTAAAGCTGGAAACGGATATATTAGGGGATAAATAGATTACTTGCTAATGTTTCCCAAGATCAGAGATGTTATAAACAATGGCCGCAGATGTCGAACTGTTAATGTTTTCACATCTGTTCTTAACATCTCTGGTTGAGAACGGAAGGAAAAGATTAAATAACAGTTTAATCCCCCGTATGCTTGTAAGTCCTTTGTCCTGAAACTAGGTCCTGACTGGGATAGTTGTCCGAAATGGTTTTGATGTCAACCAGGGCGATTATCCTATTTTTAGGTGTAAATGTTTACACACAACGACTAACGTTATCGTACAACCCGCACGTTCTTTCACTGTAACTGGTGCAGCTACTGTCTGCTGTCTTATTTTTCTTTGATGTTTAAATAAAACTGTAAACTATGTGTTGTATGTAAATTTAAAGTGAACACTTTCTTGGAACAATAGATGGATAAAATGGCTACATTTCCACTGTTATGTTTCCATACTCACAGCGGTAATGGTGACTGTCGTTGTCTTGTATGTGTCCACCTATTAATATACTTCGAATAAACATGTCCGAATGCATCAAAATAATACGTCCTTGTGCTTCCTTTATGTATTTGCGCAAGTGTAAACAAATTAAAATTGTCCAAATAACATTTCCCTGTGGAAATTTCATGGGTTATTACACAGAAAAATGAAGCTGGCCAACAGGCTCTGCTTTTACGTCTCAGTTCGACATGTTCATCCTTTATTGAATTCAGCGCCATTAACCAGGTCTTATTTCGCTGTTCGTGTAACATTTCGATACGAAAAGGACGACTACTGTCAGTCAGTCTTTTGACATTTATATTTATATATCATTTATTTTAAAGTTCAAAGCGTTTTTGTGCCCCTCTGGACCACAGCCAAAGGCGTACAATTTCTTCCCAGGAGATCCGCCATTTTGCTCTGCTGTCTGCGGTCTCTCACCCGCTCGAATACAATTCAGAATACTTAAAAATACATCTTAAACGGCCCGATGTTTAAAAATAAATAACATAAAATTTAAAAAAAACATATAAAAATGATTATTGTATAAGTGAAAAGTGGGTCAATGAGCTTTTATCCACTGAAAAACCGTGGTCAATGTAAGGATATCAGATATGGGTCGTATGTCTGGGTCTGCGAAGCAGGATCATCGTTAACCTGAACAAATCTAGAAGAAACACTACATTCTCTTGAAGACAGCACAAGGTTCAAAACAAATAAACCATATATGGTATAATTTTAATTTGTTCTCTTTGGAATCATGAGGTGCTACTGTTTTCAGTGTGGCCTTGTTGAAACCAACTTTGAAGGTGATGAGCAGATAGTCTATTTGAAGGACATTACTGAAATTCTGGAATCACATGAGGCCACTTTCTCACTGTTTCTCAAAATTTCTCCCAATTACTGTTTTATACTGTTCCATAACATGCCTTGAAATGGACATGTGCTGCTGAACAAATTACAGCCTGGCCTTGGACCTTGTGATCTTAATCACTATCTCTCCATGTTGCTTCCATGACCAGTTCTCCAAACTACAGCTGGCACTGGAAAGACAGGTTCAGCACGGTTAGGGAGATATGAAGTCACATATTTTGCCCCTTTAGGGGTTAGATATACACTGATAGCCCAGTTGATGGGTTCTGAGTGGGTTTACTGTTTTGAGGTAACAGTCTGCTTCAACTCTCTCTTCTCTTCATGCAGAAATTCAAGGGTGCTAAATGATTTACCTCATGGTTACCAGCAGAAAACAGTGAGTACCACCGTATCGTGACCACAGTGTCCCACAGCTGCTCCCTTTTGGTAAATCAGACAATAGGGAGGAATTTTTAAACTTTTTAATATAGTTTATGCCTTTTAGCACTCTGAACCTGTACATACAGTATATGTGTGTCATAGTTTTCATTCATAAATTATAACGTTTCTCTGATTCCTCAGGTGCCATGGATGATGAAGATGATCAACGTCTGCTAGATATTATAGGGTGAGTGTACTTTCTACCATTCTGCCCCGCAATGAACTGGTGTCTTGGGTGTATTCTTCCTAGACTAATATCCTGTACTTCCAGGATAGGCTCCAAACAACCACTACTATGACAAGCGGTTAATGATAGTGATGGAGTAAGTGTAGGTTCTCCCATTCTATATTTTGTCATGGAAACCAAGAGCAGACAAGGGCAGGCAACTACTAGGATTGTAAAATTAGTATTGGGTTGCAACACCTGAATAGACCTGTGGGACTGAAGGGGCAGTTCAGTCCCTGTCTCCCCTCGAATTTCCATTTGACTAAAATCTCCTTCCTGTGTTCTATTGCTTTCTTTCACACAGAGATGTGCAGGCCTTGAACAACTATCTTCATGGATGCAGCAACAAGTCGGTAGGCGTTTCCCCTATGTTTCTTCACAGGTGCTGGGATACAGGATCTCAGGATTCCACATTTTACCCTGATAGTTCCCTGAGTAGCATATTTCTTATGTGATACTCCTAGACAAAAATCTTGGTGAAATGCAGATTCCAAGAGCAGCTGAATATGAAAAAAACACAAGATGAAAATTTTGTTCCAGGTGTAGAAGTGGGTATATAACAATGTTAACCATCATTGATGTGTTATCACTAAGATAATGGAATTAACGAAAAAGTTTCATATACAAGTTATTATGAAAACGTGGGAACAAAATGCTCTCTATAGATGCAGTCTGAAAACACGAGTTATCAGTTTATGAAGTTTTCTTTTCTGATAATAACATTGATTGTACGTTTTTATGATTTATTTGAAATTCCAGTTTTATCTGCTGTGACCTTTTGCAGGTAGACACAAATGACGTGCCGAATGCTACCTTTGGCTCGGCTGACTCCTTGTTTGCAAACAACACTGTGAGTATAAGCTGATAAACTACAATGTCAAGCACACTACATATGCACTGACCACATTTACAAGCAGAATCCATGAAGGCTAGAGAGTTTTAAACTTAAAATCATGATGTCAAACAGTTGGGCAGTATAAAGAGAATGTTTATACATAAAATTTAAGCTGCCTGAATGGAATCCCCTTTTATTACGTGGTAGAAGTACCATCAGCTGTACAGTATTTTTTAATTCAGAAAAGTAAACATTTTCTCATAACAACATTACAAAAACTCTGTTATTGTCCTAATAGGATTGACTTCGGCTCATGTTTAATTTTCTGCAGGGTGACCTAGACTCAAGCCTGAAGAGTTATGGTAACTGCCTTGGCGTGGTGGGTGAGGCTGGAGGAGTGGAACTTAATTTCTCCAGCAGCCTACAGTTTATTGAGGATGAGCTTGTCAGAGCTTCTCCGTCTGGGGCAGAGAAGGGCGATGAGCAGCCCTTTGACATCCTCCAGAAATCCCTATTGGAGGCAGATATTACAGAGCAGACACTGGTCCAGGAAGCTCTCTTGGAGTCCACCCCTGTTCCAACGGTCTTCCCAGAGCAGGTGGTTTCTGGAGCTGGGTTTGATGGAGTGGCTGCAGGTGGGCTTCCCTTCTCTGGGACACAGCCACAAGGCTTCCTCCAGCAGCCCCTGCAGAATGGCTCCTCTGTGGGACACATCCAGGTCCTTGGATCATTCAACGGCAGCCCCTCTGTGGTGACAGCCACCGGCATGTTGGTACAGAGGCCAGCGGGCCAAGCAGGTGGCAGTGGGCAGGGTTCTGTATTCAGCCCTACTCCTGGAGGGACGCAGGTGCCTGTGACCCTCAGTGGCTGTGGGACCCCTATCCCCCTCCAGAATATTATCATCCAGAGAGGTCTTCCTCCTCAGGCCTTGGTCAAACCCATCCAGCCCAAGCCCCTCCCAGTGGGTGGGCAAACAGTGTATAGCTTGGGTGTCCAAATCCCCGCAGCAGCAGGCTCACCCCAGCCAACTCAGCAGGTCAAGGTTGTGAGCCAGTCTAGCAGCATTGTGATCCAGCCATCCTTGGGGCAGCAACAGCAGGCCAGTATACCCACAGGGCAGTTCATATTGCCTACTTCGCTTTCCCTCACACCAGATCACTCTAGCCAGAGCCTCCAGGCACTGAATGGACCAGCACTCCAGACCACACAGCCCATGCAGCCAATGGTTACTGCTGAAGACACCTCTACCAGCACAACATATTCCATCCTGACCAATCACAGCACATCAGCAACTGTGCAGCTGGTTGCAGGGCAAGGCTTTGCAGCTGGTGGTCATCTAATCGTAAACCAGGGTGTTGTCAGTGGTCAGGTGGCACACGGTGCCCCCACGCTTGTACAAGTTTCTGGGACACAGGTGACCACACCGAAAACCTGGGCAGGTCTGTCCTCCAGCACTTCAGCCAGCCCCACCCCTAATCCTGTCCAGGGAACGCCCATTCAGAGCCACTTCACACTGGTGAGCTCTACTGCGTCCAGCTCTGCTGAGTACAACAATCAGATTGGTGGGGCAGTGTCTGTAGGACTCCAGTCTCAGCCGCAGGTGTCAGTGAACCTGGGTCAGCGCATCCTGGTTCCTCTGGTGCAAAGCTCTGCCCCCTCTGCACAAACAGGAGTGTCAGAGCAGCACTTTCAGACACAAGTGTTTGCTGTTGCACAGGTGAGATAAGCATCTGGTTTGTTTTCAGTCCTTTCCTCTTTCCAGATATCCATACTCTCCTGATTTATGCTTTTCCCTTTTGTTTATGCCATTTGTTTTTCAATTTTGTGTTCCCATCTCTTTTTGACACAATCCTTCCTTTGGATATTTGCTTTCCTTACTCTTTTGATTTTTTTTCACTTTCTACATTTTCAATTTTATTTACTAAAATGATGTTCTTATGCAGAAACACATGTACCCAGTGTTAGCAAAGTTCACATCAAAGTGTCAACAGTTAGACATAGAAACATTTAATTCATATATCAAAGGTGGTTATCTTTAACTTGTAGTAACTGCAGTAGGTATGAAGTCACTTCTGCTTCTATTGTGAGCGCAACAGAGATGGTGAATGTCCTACTCTTGTTCCTCATAGGACTCTCCATCAGCTCCTCCCAGACTGCAGCTTGGCAGCATGTTGGGAGACAAGGGTATGGCTAGCATATACGCTGTCTGTGTGTGTGTGTGCGCGCGCACGCATGAGCATGTGCATGTTTCTTTGTTTGTTTGCGGCTAATGTCACTGACCAGCTGACCAGTCTTCTCCTGATTGTGATATTCTCTGCAGCTGTGAAAACTTTACCTGCCACCAGCCAAGTAGAACCTCTCTACACAGTGACCTCATCAGTAAGTATGTCCACTTGACTGTAGTGTGTGGGTGGTATTATGTGTTAGACAAGCTTTGCACAATCAGAAACTTGACTGGTTCTTCAGTATATTTTCATGAAGACTGAACTACTATTTTTCCTCTGCAGTTGAATCTGCACAACAGACCTGTGAAACAAATGCTCACCAAGGGAGACCTGTAAGTTATGGGGTCCTGCTGTTTTTTTACCATTCAGGTGTGAGTATGGAATGCTAAGGCCAAGTATAAATATATTGTTGAAGTCAGTCTATGACTTAGTGAGGATGTTTGTGAATGCAGTGTTTTGAGGAATTGCTATGTGTGGGAACTGTGAGGACTCTGTATGACTCTGAGTCTTCTCAGCCCCTTCTGACTCCAGCCATAACTATCATAGGGTCTTCCAGCAGCTACATCAGGACCAAGTCAAGGCCCTATCTGCAAACAGGTCTCCCTTCACCTCGCTGGAGGATGCCTTCCTCCAGCTGCTGCCTTACCATGTATTCCAGGGAGCCCTGCCCACTGATGACGACTTTGCAAAAGGTGACTTCCTGCACTCTTTCCTGCTCTTCGGGTGAGGAATGTGCAAGCTGGTGAACATCTGCCTGATGGTGTCCCGATTCTGCTTGCAGTGGACCAGGAATTTGAAGCAGTAGCCACGGACGTGCTCAAGAGAACACAAGCAATGCTGAGCAAGTACCGGTGCCTTCTGCTAGCTGAGGCAGAGGTGGGTCCCAGGAGTCTCAGACACAGCTCACAAGGAGAATCTGCTGACATTGCACAAATAGCATTGGTTGAAACAACATCTCTTAATGATCCCCATGTTGCCTTAGTGCTCCAGTAGCAGTTTTTACTATTGCAGTCTGACTCCTTCTGACCTTGTGCCCTTTATACAGCGCACCAGTCCCTCATCAGAGATTGTGATGATTGACCGGACCTTCAACCAAGAGGAACGTCGGGAGCTGACCCAGGACAAGAGGATGGTGCTGGTGGACCCAGGTAAGAGATGCGAAGTCCCGAACACCATAAATTAATTGGAAAAGTCAGAGAAATATGTTCTGGGAATAATTCCAGGACATATCATCTCCCACTTTCTCTTTCAGAGGGCTTCCTAGAGGACTTCTGCTGCATGGTGAAACCGGTGGAAACCACCTGGGTTGGAGACGCTCAGGTACCTGCTGGTTGCTCTAGTGACTTGGACATAGATGGGTGCAGGACAGAAATGATTCAGAGTCAACAGACAGACGTGAGCCCACCCTCAACTGCCATTGAGATTACCCCGGATATGAAGAGCTGTCAGATGCCAGCACAGCACTACATGGACATAAGTGCTCCTCCCCAGGGGCGGGGCTTAGAGCAGAGTCAGCTGCCATTGGCTGACACAGACTCTGTCTTGGAGGCAGCTGTGAACAGCATACTGGAATGTTAGCTATTTAAAGTTCATCCCACTCAGCCAGCGAAGATGCTGCAGGTTGTTGATGGAACAAACACAGAATGTTCAGTCACAGGAGGGGCCGAAACCCCATAGGCCACACCCTATGTGCCTGCTCTCCCAGCAGTTTTACATGAAGAAGCTTCCAGTGATTTCTGCAGAGGGAAAGCATCTCCAGTCATATATGTTCACATTATTGTTATTTCCTGTGTGATTACACAAGGGTGCCATTTCTGGCAGCTTCCCTGGGCTTCAACTGCACCCAGGTCATTTCTTAGTGATGGTTCTGCCTGTCAGAACATGTTGCAGTGCAGGAATTGTCTCCATGTTGTTTCCCTTCTTACATTTCATTATACAATATTATGTTATATAGATTTTGGTTATTTTTAGTCTGTGTTTATTTTGTTCTGTACCTTACAGGTATGTGACCCCAGCCTCTCTACAGTAGATTTGAATGGGGTGATGCAAGGCCTCAGATTGGGGCTGTTATGTTTATGTAATATTTGTTTTTATTTTCTTTTTTTTGAAAAGGGTTGTGAATATGTTGTTGCTTGTAATGCAGCAAGGTCAGTTTTCCCCATTTCGTGTTGTTTGTCTAGGTGACGGTAATGCTGAAGAAGTGCAGCTCTGCTGTGTATCATGGGTGGCTGTTTCTCTATCTGTCTAGTTCCAGTGTCACACACAGTAAACTGATAGATGTCAAGAGAGCACCGATTCTGTGGTCTTGTAAATGATTTCTGACTAGCAGTTGTTTGCAACTGCCTTATAAAATTTACTGAACAGAACATAACATTTGCATGAGGACCCTGGCACAGCCACCAACCCAGATCTGCAAAGGCTCATATTTTGTAGTTTTTGTCAAAACTTTACTCTTAATGGCTTTACTGATGTCACCTCTTCCTCACATTGGGATTCAGATGTCTGTCAGGTGTATAAATATTAAAAAATATCCTAAAATGTTCAGAGCCTCAGAGGACCAGGGTTTGATACCCTAGACATAGCGTTTCATTTTGGGGTAGTACAGCTGTCAGCGATAATGTACAGTTTCCAAACTTGCAAAGCTCTTCCTCTGATGGAAGATAACAGAAGCTCCTATTGTCTTTTTTACCTGAACTCAGTGTTTGAAGTGGGTCACTTCTCACCAATGTGCATTATGTTTTGCTCTTTGTAGTATTTGTTTTTGTCTATCAGCATTTCTCATAAGTTCCCTGTGCAGTTTTACATGACCATTATGCATAACAGCCCTCACAGCTACATTTCATGACCCAACATGCACTAACTTGGGTTGCAGGTTACTTCACATGCTGTTTTCCTAACATTCATTTGAAGTTTGTGTTCCCTTGATTAAAGAAATACCCACACCGGCCACTTTATTAGCAATACCGGTGCACCTGCTCTTTCAATTTGATCAATCACGTGGCAGCAGCATGATGCATAAAATCACACAGACATGGGCCATGAGCTTCAGTGAATGTCCATATCAAACTTAAGACTAGGGAAAATGTGACTTTGACCATGCCACGGTTGTGGGTGTCAAATAGGGTGGTTTGAGTATTTCTGAAACTGCTGCTCTCCTGGGGTTCTCATGTACAACAGTCTCTACACAGAAATGTGTAAAAAAACAAAAAACTGTGAGCAGAAACGACCTGTTGATGAGAGAGGTCAAACAAGAATGGCCAGACTGGTTTGAGCTGACAGAAAGGCTACAGTGACTCAAATTTCAAATTCAAGTCTACAGTAGCTCAACCACTCTTTACAGTAGTAGTGGGCAGAAAAGCAGCTCTAAACACATGACATGTTGAACCTTGAGTCAGATGGGCTACAACAGCAGAAGACCTCATTGGGTTCCACTCCTATCAGGCAAGAACAGGAAGCTGAGGGTACAGTGAGCCCTGGCTTACCAAAACTAGACAGTTGAAGATTGGACAAACATTGCCTCATTTGGTGAATCTCAATTTCTGCTGTGACACGCAGATAGTAGGGTCAGAAATTGGGACAAACAGCATGAAGCCACAGACCTAATATGTCTTGTGTTAACAGTTCAGGATGGTGATGGAATGAGGCGAGGAATGTTTTCTTGGCACACATTGGGCCCTTAATACTTTTGTATTGTTGCTGACTATGCGTATCCTTTATTGCTATGATTTACCCATCTTCTAATGGCTACTTCCAACATGATAATGCCATGTTCCAAAGCACAAGTCATCTCAAACTAATTCCATGAACATGATGTTGAGTTTAGTGAACTTCAGCGACCTCTCCAGATCTGAATCCAGTTGGGATGGGGTAGAATGGCAGATGGGCGGCATGAATCTGCAGTTGACAAATCTGCAGCAATTATGTGTATGTGATGCAATCACGTCAATGTGGACCAGAATCTGTAAGGAATGGTTCCAGCATCTTGTTAAATCCATGCCACAAAGAATTCAGGTTGTTCTGAGAGTAAAGGGGGGGGGGTCCTCCCCAGTGTTAGTATGATGTTCCTAATAACGTAGTTGATGAGTGTATGTACTTTGATCATCAGCAATATCTCTTAATATCTTCTCTACAGAAATTCAAATTCAGTAATAGTTTGCTGATAACAACCAATAAGGGGTGTGCTGCTAGTTATTTTTTTACACTTCAAATACTGTCTGTACTAATGATATCAACTGGCTTCTGTCAGGCCTCAGTAACTATTGAGGGAACATCAGACTGCTGACTTGCAGGGCTCAGTTTTTTTGAATGGTCTCAGATGGAAGGTTAATGCTGAGAGTTTGTTAGTGATCGTCAGTAGAGTTTTACATTGGTTTAATTTTTCCCCCTTTTTTGTGATAAGGAGGAATGTAGGTACATGGCGAGGAATGCAGTAGAACATTTTACCAGCTGCTGTGAAAGGCTTTTGGACATTGCATGTGATTGTCTTTTAGAAAAGGGTTGTTGAAAGCAGATTCTCAACAGTATGTCTGTCTTGTTGCTCATGGTGACAGGTTGCATTTTCCTATTATAGCTCTTCTGTAGTGAAATGCACACTATACACACGTCTCTCTCACACCGGGATCATGGATGACCATGAAATAATTAATTTGTGGTTGTATTCTATAGCAATGTAGAATTGCAAAACCTACATTTTGAATGACACTGTTGCCTTGTTGCCTTAAGACTAAATGAGAAAAAGAACATGACTGCTTTTCTTTCTTTACTTTCCTGTTTTTAATGTTTGTAGCCTTCTGTCTGCCTGTTAAGGCAAAGATTTTGAACTGTCTTTTTCACCAACTCTCATTGCCATTATTATTTTTGAGTTTAATATTATTAATATTTAAAATTTAATGTTCTACCATTTCATTTGTATAGTATATATCAGTACCTCTGAAAACTTGATTTGTACATTTTTTTGTATAAATATGGGGGAAATATACAAAATATTTATAAGTTTTTTGTAAAAACCAATGAAAATACTAAATAGCAGCTATTTTTATTATGTCAGCTGTGCAGTGTGACTGCTGAAATGGAAACTTTACAATGTTAGTTCTTGGTTTCTTCATGATTTTGTTGGATGTTCAATGCAACAGCTGAAAAACAAAAGGAAATCAAATATTAAAATAATTTTCAAATACAAGCCAAGACTTTTATTTCTTATTACTCCTAGTACTGCACTAGGCCATCACAGTGAATTAGCAGTATGAGAATATGCCACCACTCAGAGTTTCACAGTGAAATTTTCAGTAATCGTGTGGTCATGTTGGGAAAGTGCATATTGAACCCAGACATGAAAAATGCAATTGAAAGGACTGTTGGACCAGTCTTGCGATACTGATATGTTGTATAAATTTTTATGTAAGCTCATTAATCCATGAAAGTCATGGAACAGATATTGCATTCACTGTAGCTGATGGAACAAAATCCTATACACCACAGGATTTTTTGGGGGGGATTTTTTTTTTACTCTAGTGGCAAAGTCTAAGTGCAACATTTTAACACATTGTTCGTTCTATTGAATCACCTCAACTTTCATTATTTAGTACAAGTATCCCTCAAGATGCAAGTCAAGATGAGTTTTCAGGGTATGCAGGTAAAATCATTTAATATCCTTTATTGGCTTATTCTTAGAACCAAATATGAGGCTCATTTTTCCTGCTTATGAGTAACTATAGTTGAGCGTGGGGAAGCTTTCCCATTTGTTCATTAAAGTAGCACACCAAAAATGACCAAAAGACACTTCTCTGGAATGGACTCATTTCCAATAATGCCCTGATCTCTTAAAGCAATTTCACATTTTGTCTCTAACTTAGATGTCCCATTAGGAGCTGAATTCCTATATGTCTTATGTCTATACACGTGTGCCTGAAACTTCCCGTAATAAAACTGAGATTTTTTCGATGATGCGACTATTTCCAAGATTATTTATTTTTCATCTGCATTTTCTGAAAAAATCTCTGTTGCAGAGCGAAAATGGCCGGCACGTCACCTTTCTGCCAATAGAGAGCAGTACAACGCACTCAGACAGGGTGGAACAAAACGCGCAGTGTGGGAGTGGGAGCGGGTAGCTTCACGCATATTTTTTTTCAGTTTACTATTGATATATATTCAAGACTTTTACATAAACTACACCGTGAATGAATAGCGGTGCATTTTTGTTATTATGCTTTTGGCTATAAAATTAACCAGAAGCTGATGAAGATTTTTTGAGATGCATCAGTCTTTTCCTCGCGGCCAATTTTGCTTAAGTTTATCAGACCGCATTTAAGGTCTGAACGAAGAAAAGAACGCCACTAAATTGAGAAGAAGGAAAGACAAGGTGAAACACGGTGTAAAACTCTGCTGTACTTTCTGCCCACGGTCCTCCATTACACCGCAACCCACCGACATGTCATGTGTTTCAGTCTCCAGATCTGCCTGACGAACACGGGCAACCCTGCACAACGCAGCACTGAGGTTGTGCACACGATGTATTTTATTTTCAGTCCTTTCAAGGTAAACTTTGATCTTTCTTCATGTCAGTAAAAAAAAAATAAAAGAAACGTTTGTCCTGCCTCACCTCCCGTGGAATACTGAGACCCTGCATTTTATGAGCTGTCAGTGAAAATAGGACCCCGGTGAATTTTCAGTTAACACCTCCACACCAGCCTGAAGTGAACTTGATACTGGATTGTCAGTAAATAATAAAAAAACATAACACAATGAAAGACAGCTTTAGTGTATATGTAACCGCTTTTTTCCCAAACGGTTTTGGATGAGAACTGTCATACTGTCACGCCCCCGGGACACTTCATTCGATTCTCTCACACTTTCGCCAAGTCTCATAATTTATCCAAAGTGTCACATTTTAATCCAAATTCAGTCGTTTTTAAAGCGAAATTCCTACGTTACATATTCCGTTGCATTTTAGTGTAATCTGTAACAGAGACACGGAGACCTTCTCACACGGCTGTTAGATACGGGATAAGTTCCTCAGTAACGTCATTTCGATCCATTTAAACGGAATATTAACCCGCCCCCATTACAGCATCGACCACGCGCGGCTGCACGTGCTGTTTATTTATGGGGCTGCTTTTTTCCTCTACATGCGTCACGTTCGCAAATAAATCTTTATCATCGTTGTCGTCGTTGACGTTGTCCATCTTGGAATTTTTTCATTACTTAAACTGTCACAGTTTATCACGCGCTGGCGGAGATCCCAGGGCGACCAGACTCTGGGAAAACCCGCAACAGACCCGCAACACGCGTTCTTCTGCGCGCCAGGCGGATGGAGGAGCGGGGGCAGCGGAACTGCGGGATGGACACAGGGGTGTAGAGACAGCAGCCGACGGGCGTCCGACACGCAGGACAAGAGTGATGGTTCCCAGCAAAGACAACAGACGAGCGGAGCGTGAGCTCTGCGGCACTGCGGCGGGATTCGGGTGTCGGAGGTCCGGGTGACCAGCGTGGGGTGTCACTTGGACTCTTTAGATACAGCAGCGCAGAGGCTGGACGCACCAAAAAAAAGGAACACGGCCATCTGCACCGTTTCACTGGATTTCGCTAATGAAATGGATGGTTCGTCTGGCACTTTGGGTGGGTTTTCGATGAAACAGATGTGCGGTTTTACGGTTTAAAACAAATGGATGGTTTCTCTCATACTTGGTGATTTTTAAAAATAGATCGTTTATTTGGTATTGAGGACGAGTTTTCATTGGGAGTCCTGGATGTCACTTTTCACTCTACACTTTAAGATGGAGTGGCAGGAGGGTCTCTGAGCAGCCTGTAAGTTGGTCACTTACAAAAATCAACAAGGTTTTTAGGGTGTGTTTATGTTTAGAGGAGACACGTGACTGTGGAGAGGAGCATGCTGGATACATTGTGATGACCTCGTCTGTGTCAGCATGAAGGCCTGCGCATCAATGAACCCCTTCTGTTGCAGAGAACAGTGGCGGTATGAGATAAATATTTACAAATTTTGCCTCCTGCAGAGTCAGAAGGCACCTGGTGCTTTCCTTTCAGCATGTGCTTGAGTTGTGTTATGTATCCATGGTGACGGAGTGGAAATTCAAAGGTTAACAGTGTGTAAATGTGGGCCAGGTAATTTCAGAGAAGGTTCCCATGAAGGATTTGGTACAGTTTTTTTTGCTGGTAGCCATATATGTTCAGAAAAAAGAAATATTTCCATGGCAACCATTTGGACATATGGAGGAGGGAAGGTCGTTGCCATGGATCGTGAGAAAACGTGTTTCCTTGGTGTCTAGATCCATGTTTAGCTACTCAAACACTTCCTCCTGCACCATCCTCTGTCTCAGTTTGTCTTCCCTTCTGCAGGAACTGGCTGGATACTGATGAATTATGAGAGGTCAAGAGAGGAGTTCTGTTACACAAACGGAGGCACCGTAGCCCTGGTTCTAGTCACACTATGAGATGTGAGCACACATTTATGTGTGTAATGCTGTGTTTACTATCCTGTGTAAATATTACACAAATAGCAGTTCAGCTCCTTGACCATCTGGTTGTGCAAAAGTGAGGCTCCTCCTGAATGCCTGGATGAAGGCATATGCTTCTGGGATGTGTTGCCAGCCATTAAGATGTGTTGGTGTCCAGTTCTCTCTAAATCTCACTGAGTCTGACACACAGATTACTATACTTCAAGTGTCAAAAACTGAGAGGTGGGCCTTCATACATTCTATTTCCATAACCCTGGACAGCAGGAGCGAATGTGCAAACAATCTGGGCATTAACACTTCTGACATGTTAAAGTACATTCTGATATTCAATCATGTTGTGCCTGGCAACCCCACCAAACGCCCTTGGGAATCAAAGTCAGGTCATTTCTCAGTGTTCACCTCGTCTGGTGGCCGCACCTTGCTCCACAGTTATCACGCTGAGAAGGATTTCCATCTGGGGAGAGTGCTCTCTCTGCCAGCTCTCAGCTGTTTTTTTCTAGAATCGGACTCCCCTTTTCCATCTGGGTCAGTCTTTTCCCCCTGACACCTCCCCTGTCAGTTCTGCTGCATGACTAGGTGACAGAGTGTCACAGATGCTCAAAGCTTCTTTCTTCCTTTCTTTTTAAATTACACACTTATTGCCCTAACTTGGAACATCTTAAAACATGGACAAGTAAAACCAAATGTACTCAGTCTCATAAGTGATTTAATAACAATGGTTCATGGTCCAGTCCTGTCATTTATCTGGATGCTGGTCAAGAAAGTGTCATATAGCCTTCTTTCAGTGTATCATATGTTAGTCACTTGCCTTTGTGTGCAGCTAATGTGTTTTTGCAGAACCTCAGTTCAGGCTGCTAATAAGATTAGCGTCAAATGTGTGAGACTCTTAATCAGTTTCGGCACTTTCCCTAAATGGAAGCTGTTCTTATGCTCCCTTGTACCGTTGCTACCCGTAGAACCTGACATCTCTCGTTTCATTTTGAGTTGCCCTTACGTCTTTTCCCTCATTCTCATCTTCCTCCTCTAATTCCTCCTCATCCCTCTTCGGTCAGTTGAAGTTATATGGAGGTGACTGAGATGGTCACCAAAGTTTAAAGACCAGGCAGAGTGGCTTTAGCTTCTCCTTCAGCCAGATTCCCTCCCTTCCCGCCTCCCTCCCCCTGGGTTGGGTGCTGAAGAGGGAGTGTGTTTCTGAGATGGGAGAGAGAACAGAAGGCTTTGAGAAGGGTACAGCACACCTGCGAAGCACTGAGATACTGTGGGGGTGTAATAAGGGGATGCAGCAGCTGGCAATCTGTTTGTTTGGGCAGAGTGGAGCTTCTTGGTGCCTCTCCTGACCTCATGTAGCTACCTTCAGGGCAGCAAGATGGAACAGTGAGAGACGCTGAGCTGTTACACACATACTTATAACTCCACGTTCAGGGCCACACTCATCTGTATTAGGAAGGGTGCTATATGCCTTGGTGAGGAGCATGGAGGAACAAGCCCGCCAGGTTTCAACTCCAGCTGCGAGACTTCCCTACAACCACAGCATCACAGGTAAAAACCATTGCCACTCTGCAGGACGTGCCACGGAACGTGATTTGATTGTCATCATCTTTGCATTCTGCAGGGAGAGGACCTTTGTGGAGCTTTTGTATAATGGGCTTGAAGGCTGCTAGAACAGACTACCTCAAGTCTGCTGATTCTTCTCTATATTTACTATGTCTTGTGGCTTTGGACTGCACTTTACCTTTACTATACAGTAAGTTCATAGAGTACACTCTACTCGACATTGGGTCTGAAGACCGCACTCTTCCTTTTCTCTACTTTATGTCTGTAAACTGTACTCTACCTTCATGAAATGCTTTCTCCATATTTTATCAGTAGACTGCACAATACCTTTATTCCACATTGTTCTTTTGTGGATTGTGCCATACTTTACCTTAACTGTACATCATGTCTGTAGGCTATATGCTTCTGAAACATGGCTTTGTGGGGGAAGAGGCAGCTAGTCTTTTAGAAGCACACTGGTCACACCAGCAGCATCAGTGTATGGGGGAGGGATGCAGTGATATGAAGTTCCTGCCAAGATCATTAATGCTCAGTTGGCTGGGTGTCCTCTTGACTGGAAGGCTTTTATTGATGGCGGGGGTGGATCATGAGCTTTGAGTTTCCTCTTGACACAGAAACAGGAAGCGGTTTCAATGAGTGGACAGATGGCCCCCAAAGCGCCACAGCAATGTAAGAGTAGAAGAGCTCTCCAGTTTGATGCGTGGGAGACAAGGAATCCCTCGACAGAGCGATCTTTCTGTGTGTTTGCGTTTCTTGATGGGTGGAATTGTCTGGAATTGACTACTATAGCAGAAAGCATAATGGTAGAACCAGCTGCCTGTATTGATCGGTCTCAGCCACCATCTGGAAGAGCCTGTCACCCTGTGGATTGAGGAAGACCGGATTCCTAATCGACAGGGCTATTTGTCTGCACTTAATGGAATTGGGAAAAGGTTCAAATGTGTTTTTTTTCTGGAAATAGAATCTACTGTGTACAGTAATAAGAAACATTTCCTTTACATTTGCATATATCCTGTGCATGACTGTGATTTATTTCTCTTTTGTGTGAAATCGGATAATGTTCAGTGGCAGAGTTTTTTCCCAGCATCCTCTCTGTGCGAGAGGTGAACTTGTTATATTCCTCATTACTTCTCTTTTTCTGGGTCTTATTTGATGGGAAATAACCTCAGCAAACATTTTCCCCTCATTTTAAAGAAAATACTTTCAGCAGTGAAAATAACCCCATAGTGACAAATGCTTTGGTTTGTTGCAGGGGAATGTTCCTCTACGTTCCTTTGGGGGTATTTTGTGTGACTTGTGTCAGCACGTTTTTAAATAAAAGGTGAGATAGGGGAAATACTGTGGAGGAACTACTCAAATACTGCAGTGTTGCATCATGAAGATGTTCAGACTTAACGCAGGTTAAATTTAGTTACGTAAGGAGTGCTGAAATATCTGCTGCAGTAAGCAGTCCTCTATCTGTCCTCTCCTCTTGTCCTGTCCCTCCTCTCTCAAACGTGCTGTGCATGGCAGCGATATGGTCCAGCAGTTAGAGATCCAGGTGGCCGAAGATTCTGATCCTGCCAAAGGATTGCTGAGAATGGAGGATCTTTAAGGGAACTCGAGATGATATGTGTTTGGATGAAAGCTTAATATAATGACAATGCCTGAAACACACAGGTTATCCTGTCTGTTTCTCTCTGAAGATGACAGCATCTCGGCAGCGAGCACCTCGGATGTGCAAGACCGGCTGTCTGCATTGGAGCTCCGTGTGCAGCAGCAAGAAGATGAGCTGATGGTGATGAAGGCTGCACTGGCTGATGTGCTGAGGCGTTTGTCACTCCCAGAGGGCCCTGCCTCTGCCAGGAAGCCCCCAGGCAAGGGTAGGCCTCACTTAGGCCCCGCCCCTGTCTAACATGGTGTTCTCCTCCATTTGCAGGGCTATGCAATAGCCTCTTGTCCTCTCCAGACTCTGTGTGTATGTAAGCTTATGTGTGTGTTTAATGTCTCAATATGATGCCCTATGTGTGTGTTTTGCAGCCAGGCATTCTGGGAGCAGCTCAACTAGTGCAAGTAAGAGATTTCTGCCGGGTCGAACTTTTCATGGCTTCTGCCAAAGATTTAGCATTTTTATCTTATTATGCTGTCACCTCCAGAATAATCCCTTTACCATGGCAACATCATTACTCCCTGTGATGTTACAGTTATTCATGATGTATGTAGGCGGTCTTAACATTACATCAGGGTCACCCCAGGAGTGTGCCATATTTAAATGTGTTTGTTGTTCACCACAATAACTTGCGGAATAACCTGTGTCAATATCAACCCGTGTTACACAACACTTTGGCTCCAGTCAACAGTCAACCGGATTTAGTGTCAAAGTGTGTCCAACCCTAAGTCTCCTTCACTGGATTTCCCATAAGTCGTGTTACAAAATGAGGCTTGCCTCTCTAATCGTCTGTCTTTTCATCTTGTCATCACGTGTAGCTTTGGGAATAACAGGTTGTCAGAAACCTGACTGTGATCTTTCCTTTACACTCCCTTTCACTGGTCCAGCTGCTTCCAGAATTGTTCTCTGTTTCCACTATCTTTGCACATAATTATTTACAATAACTGTGATATAAAGAGATTAGCCAAAATGTGGCCAAAAATCCTTCAAAAAGTGGGAGATTTTGACAGAAATAGATCTTTTACTCTCTTCAGTTCATGTACATTACCGTCTTTCCTCCTAGTTTGTAACAGCTATGCTGTATTTCTCTAGTTGCATGAATTACTATTTAGAGAATTAAATCTGTCACCCCTACAGGCCAGAGCCTGCTGCGAGAGGCCTACTCCATGTCTAGCATTGCTAATGGGAGTTCCATCAGCCACAAGCTGGGCCACAGAGACGGCTCCATGGTGTCCCTCATCAGGAAGGAGACCTTCTCCTCTGCAGCCAAGAGGTGCACTGTCCCAATCATGCACACACACTACACACACAACTGAAATGTAAATAGAGTGTATATTTGCTCTGACGTTCCCATACAGATACACACACATAATTTAATGATGACAGAGGGGAAACACTGACTGTAAATATGTCCAAGTTTATGTGACTGTATCTGTAATTACTAGAGAGTGTGTGTGTGTGTGTGTGTGTGTGTGTGTGTGTGTGTGTGCTAGGTACATTTAGATAATAATGCTGTGACAGGACTGCCATTCAGAATGTCCTTTGAGATTAATGGAAAAGCCACCTGATATTTGGCTTTTTTCACATGTCCATCCACGTGAGATTAAGGACTAAGCTCCCTCTGGGTCTATAGTTTATTTATACCATCAATGTATGTCTTAAAGTGGTATAGGGGAGAACAAAGACAGGAGTTCTGTACAGGGCAGAAGGGTGAAAGAGAAGCCCTCAGACTGGAATGAAGACCCATCCACATTCAAGGCCCCAACCCTTTCCTCATCTCTACCCCAATCGCAAAAGTACTTACCAGAGCAGAGAAGGCCTTTGCCAGACCAAAGGTTTCATAGGGTTTCTTCTTCACACCTTTATCTTCCTCCTTATGGCTATGTTGGAGGCTTGCTTGATGCCTTTTCAGCTTCTCTAAATACTGTATGAGCTCCCCTTTCTACCTCTCAATCTCAATGAAGAGATGGAGTTTGAATAAATTATGTTCCCCTAGTGGGACATGAACCAGTTCTCTTGGGTATGAAGTCTAGGTCATTAGACTTCATCAGATCAATATATTTCCAACCCTCCACTCTTTCTCTCTCCATCTGTGACAGATTGTTTTGTTATGTGGCCAGTTTTATACTGACTGTTAAACCTGCTTCATCTTAGGTCTTACAGTGTATTTTCTCACTGTGTAGGTCACATGCTTGCCTGTTTGAAGAAGGAAGGATTATTTTGTATCCTATAGTGCTTGTATATACTTTCAAATCTTTTCTTTGTTTCACTTCAATGATGAAAACAGAGTTCTCTAACATCAGTGAAATGATGTTCTCATGTACTGAGGTATTTTATACATGCCAACTGTGGTACTTATCTAAGGTTGTACCTGTCTAAAGTGCTTTTTCTGTCATCTTGAAAATTGGATCTGTGCTAAATTAGCAGATAACAAAGGAAACAGTTTAACAAATGGCATCACTGCAGCTTGTCTCCATTCCCCTGGGAAGTTTTATTCTTCCCTTCTGGAAGTTCAAATGTAACAAGGGTTTGCTGTCTTTTCTTCTCTGTTCTGTCTCTGAATTAATATATCCCGCATGGCTGGGTGCAACAGCACGAAGAAGGGGTCAAGGATGGAACGGTCAAAGAGCAGCACATGGGAAAAAGCAGACGAGAGCAGAGGCAAGCTGGTAAAGGCGGCATCCACCTCCAAGCTCCTGGCCAAGGGGACAAAGAGCACGGACAAGTGAGTGTTGATCATCTGGCTGATACAGTGTTCTTCTGACAGCTGGAGCTGTTCTGTGTGTGGAAAGGGGTGCTACTAGAAGACTGATGGATATGTTGTAATGCTTTGGGAAGCATCATTTTGGGAAGTATCTATTTGGGCATGAGCTTGAACATGAAGAGTTGTTTGCTGAACTCGTGAGAATGATGGTTCCGTCTCCAGTCCCTGCACATTTCCCTGATTGACCCCTATTCTCACCTTGTTCCAGACACCGGGACCTTGTGATCAGCCATGGTGAGATAGCTTCTAAATTTTCTGACAATGACTTTAGCTTATTAGATTTTATAATGGCCTTCTACTCACCTTCTTCCAACATAAGAACTATTTAAAGGTTCCATTACCATGATTATGAAGCAGTAGATTTTGATGTTCTACAAACATGTTTTCTACATCGAGGCTCTGTTACGTTTCATAGCGGACTATTATCAGTGCTTGAAGTGTGTTGGTTTTTCACTGATATGTATTTTGCTGTTTGGAGTACCAGGACTGTTTCTTGCATACCAGAACTTCTCATAAGCTACTGGTGCCTTTTTCTGCCCCAGCCAGCAACTGGCTGAGCTCCTCTCCCAGCAAAAGACTACTGTAGTACATGTTGGTAATTCATATTAATCCTTGGTACATTTCATGAACCAAGGTGCCTAAATTACATTGCAAGTTATTATGCTGTTTTCTTACTGTTCAGTCGAATTTGTGTATCATTTTCTAACCCTAAGAAGTATATAGTGAATTATCATAAGAATCTCTTAGTATTTTATTCATCGCAGAAATTCAAAGTGTAATACTTAATAGTTTGCTGACATTGCCATTAAGGGGAGTACCACAAAAAATTTTTTACACTTCAGACACTGTTTATAATGTCACCTTGTTATCATTGGTTTAAACCTTCCTCAAGGAGAGGGTGTTTTTTATATCTGCATGTGGGAATTGTGGGTTTGATTTTTAGTGTTTTTATTTAAGTTTTAAGAGTTTATTGTTTTAAGTTTACAATTCTGTTTCATTAAGGTTAGAATATCGACACAAAAATAAACGATCAACATGAGTTTATCTGGAGGCGACTGTCAGAGGGATGCTAGCTTGTCCGTTCTGAAATAAACTTTATTCTTTTTCCAAGAGGAATAACATTTTTCCCCAAACCCACTGACTGACAGATGGAGACCACATCAAGATGTTTATCCGAGGACGCCCCATCAGCATGTCCATCCCGTCTAGCGTGGAGAACTATGAGGACATCTGTGTGGCGCTCCCACCTGAGACCCTGAAACTGGAATGGATGTATCCTGGCACTTTGATGTACTTCTTCACTCTTTGTCTCTTTCTATGGTGCCTTTTTGCCCCTTGACTTGGCCCCACCAGATATGGCTACAGGGGTCGCGACTGCCGGGCCAACATTCAGCTTCTGCCCACTGGAGAGGTTGTTTTCTTTGTTGCCTCAGTGGTCGTCCTTTTCAACTACGAAGAGAGGACACAGCGCCACTACATGGGACACACTGACTCTGTCAAATGGTACGTAACACTGTGATCCTGAAGTCCTGCTGACATCACCAATGATCTGTGTTCGGTTGGTCACTTTTCTGTTAGACCTGTACACCCAAATCTGAATGTAGCAAAACAGTTAAAATATTAATGTTTTTATTTGTGAACAGTATCTTCTCGCACTTGGTAGCTCATGCTGCACGGTGAAATGCAGTTTTGTCTGACGTCTTGTTGTAACAAAGACTTCGTCTACCTTTGCACAGTATTATTCTGTGCCTTGGTTGCAGTCATGGATACTTTGTGCCATTGTTCTAATTTACCTTTATAATGGATTCACTGTATTCACTGTACGGTTTTATGGGTTTTAATCGCACATTAGAATGTTTAAGTGCTGTAGTGGGTTGTGAGTGTCCAGTAAAGTGAGGTAAAAAGCATTCATAACGTTCACGGGATGCCTTACTTGTCTGTTTGTCCCCCAGCCTCGCTGTTCACCCTGATAAGATCCGCATCGCCACTGGCCAGACTGCTGGAGTGGACAAGGATGGACATGTAATTCCTCCCTCAGTCCCAAGTGATAAATAGACCTGTCATACGTACAGTGAAATGAACCACATTCTTGGAGAAATGGCTAAATGTTGGTAACTATGGAAAACTGATGCTAAATGATTTTTACTCTTGCAAAAGGCACTTCCAGGTTGCAAACTGCCTTCAACTGTTCCAACCTGTAGCTTACTGTGACAAGCTGCTACTAACAGCTGGGTCTAGTTATCGTAAACTGTTGCTAACCGATGTAAACTGTGACTATTGCTAACTGGACTAAATGCTACTAACTACGGCTAAGTGCTGCAAACTTCTATTGTAAAAGCTGAACACAATGGTTGCGGAGACGTGGTGCATGTGACAGAAACTGGAGGTGAAGTAAGGTTGCAAAGAAAGTTGTTTTTCTGTAAAATTGTTTGAGTTTGGAAAGTTTTAAATTTCAGTACTGGCTCCCTACTTGTCCCCCACCCCAAGGCTCTGCAGCCCCATGTCAGGATTTGGGACTCGGTCAGCCTGTCCACCCTACAGGTCATAGGTCTCGGCACATTCGAGAGAGGCATCGCAACTCTTGCCTTTTCAAAAGCGGTGAGTCCTCGTTTTTCACTGTGGATCAGGACGTTGAGCGTGAAAAGTCACGAGTTCCTAAGCCATTGTTAAAGGGCCGTGTAAATGCGACGTGTGTGTTTATGTGTGTATATGTGAACGCATCTTCTTTCCACCATCACACACAGGATTCAGGCAGCCATCTGAGTGTCATTGATGACTCCATTGAGCACATGCTGACTGTATGGGACTGGCAGAAGAAGTCCAAGATAGCTGAGATCAAGGTACAAGTGGTCATTATCATCTGTACATGTCATTTACATGACCTGACCTTGGGAAACCAAACTTTGAAAACACTGGAGAGTCTAGCTGTGACACTATAAGTTTTAAAATAAATTTCCAGGAATTAAAAAAAAATAAATCATACAAAGTTATGAATTATGTAATATTTCAAGTGATTTTCAAAATAAGTTCACAATACATTGGAACCTTTTTTGGCAATGCAGAATTTTAAGGAATCACTATATTTGTTTGCATCAGCCTCTTCCCTCTTATTATAATCATTAGTTATTGTATTTTCTAGGGTTAGAATTGTCACAGTCACACAGGGGCATGGATTGTGGTGAATTCAGGTGCAGAGTTATTTAAAAGTGAGGTGTACAATTCAAGATATGTGATGATTTTGAAACATGAAGACTTGGGGAGAAATGGGGAAACGTAAGGACTTGGAGATGTGGAAAGTAAGCTTAATAGCTGAAGCGCAGGAACACAGTGGGGATGGGAACTTGGAACCCTAGGCAGGAGCAACTGTGTTCACAGCACTAGGTATAATGGACTTATAGTGTCCTTTTATGTGGTCTTTCACTGACAACGACGTCCTGGTTCCTTGGGTAGATGCCCGTCGATAATGGAGGAAGAAACCTGAGTTCTGCTCCCGAAGTCTGCGACAGTGAAGCTGACACTTCTTGACTTCCCCTCATTCTCTTTCCAAATGCCGATTGTTATATGTGTATACGAGGCCTGAATAAAGCAGCTCTTCTGACCTGTTGTAGCGGTACAGACATGTAAAAAAGAAACCAGTGCTAAAATTAGTTAATTCTAACCTGAAGTAACAAGTACAACAGATTCCACTATGTCATTATTTAACAAGGTGTATCAAAACATGTGACTCGTGTCAAAAAAATCACATAAAAAAATCATATGTATGACACACAGTCAGTTCATCTGGTCATACAAGGATGAATTGCAGCTTCATTGTGTTCCCTCACTCTGCTCTCCTGTGCCTTTGTTTTTATCTCTTTGGTCTCTGTGTCCTTTCGTAGCGATTGGTCCACCAATTTGTTTGCTAAACTGACCTCCATTTCCTCTGTTCCCCACAGACCACAAATGAGGCAGTGTTGGCGGTGGACTTTCATCCTACAGACACTAGCACCATCGTCACCTGTGGAAAATCACACGTCTTCTTCTGGACGTGGACCTGCTCATCACTAGTACGCAAGCAAGGCATTTTTGGGGTGAGGATGCATGATGTGTGCTTTTGTCTCTCTCTCTCGCTCGGTCAGACTCACACACACGCGGTGTTTTTGGTCCTTTAAATGTAGAACACTAAATATACCAACTCTCTCCTCACAGAAATGTGAGAAGCCAAAGTTTATCCAATGTGTTAGCTTCCTCGCCAATGGAGACATCTTGACAGGTGACTCAGGAGGAATTCTGCTTTTGTGGAGCCGTAGTGCTGCCCTGGATCTTGCTTCAGGGAAGGGTCCAAAAGGTACCTTCATGAGTACTCCTAGATGGCTTCTGCCATGGAAGCCTTTTGAAGAACAGTCCCTATTAGATGAGCTGGTCCATTCACTTTGTCTTATTTCTCACTTTTCTTGTTTCCCTCCCATCACCTAGTGAATACTTTTCAGATCAGTCGTCAGATCAAGGCCCATGATGGCAGTGTGTTCACCATGTGCCAGATGAGGAACGGGATGTTATTGACGGGAGGAGGGAAGGACCACAGGGTTATCCTGTGGGACCATGATGTGAACCCTGAGAGGGACACTATGGTGAGACAGTCACCTCTGAACTGCACAAGCTTATATACCTTACATTTTAGCAGGCACTTAATGCAACTGTCTCTCTGGCCCTGGAGGTCCCTGACCACTACGGAAGCATTCGGGCTCTGGCAGAGGGAAAGGGAGACGAGTTTTTGGTTGGGACATCTCGCAACTGCATACTGAGGGGAACATTTAATGATGGCTTCCTGGTGGAAGTACAGGTGAGGAGTTACAAAGCCCTTTCAAAAGGTGCCATACCTAGGATCAATTGTTTGGATGTGTCAAAGAAGCTTTGTACTCCGTCTCTCTTCAGACCCACAGAGTAAGGATTTGATGAATTTCCATTGGCTGAGTATCTCCATGATTTATAAATGTGGATTTTCATCCATGCCATATTAAAGGAATTGCCAAGTTCCCTTAGTCAATCATTCCTGCTACCTTTCTTACCCCCAGGCTCACACAGACGAGCTCTGGGGTCTTGCCTCACACCCTTTCAAGCAGCTGTTCCTCACCTGCGCTCAGGACAGACAGGTTTTCCTGTGGAATGCTGTGGACCACACCGTAGAATGGACCAAGCTTCTAGATGTAAGCCCCACTTTGTACACCTGCACAAAATGCTGGAAAGTGTTAAATATATATTTAAAATGCATTCTATTTGTGAACAGTGCTCTTCTCAAACATCATAACTAATCCTAGTTGCGTGGTTTAATAAACTTATTCATATGTTTTATTTGATGCTCATTTCATTTTGGTTTTTCCATATTTAAAGCGATCTTCTGTGTTGGGTGATACTTATTGACACATAGTACTGGCACGTCTGCCTTTTGCGCTTTAGAATACTGTGACTTTTTCATTCGTTTTCCCTCCACCCGGCCAGATTCCCTGACTTAGCCACTCTTGCTTCCTTTGGCCCCATGTACCTTTTCATCAGGTGAGAGGATTCCCTTCCAGTGCAGGAGTGTAGTACAGGTCATAGTGCTGGGATGTCCTCCTACACAGCGATACTTTACGGGGCTGATAGATCCTTTGCTGCCCCACGTCACATCAGGCATATCAGTGTTTCTCCAAAGGTCCTGTTACATCCCTGTGTGTTTTTCTTTGCGTTTTGTCTCACAATATTTTCAAGATTGGGATCGTTGTCGCTCATGATACCGATCAAGAGATTTTGAGTCACAGAATTGGAGCGCTGGCGTGAACCAAGGGTAACCAAGCAGTGTTGGAGTAGGAAGGGCCTGGCTCACATAAGGAGGACATTTTGAGAGAGAGAAAAAATATTTTGATTTGGACTTCCTTCGGTTCTGTATATGTAAAACAATAAGTATTGAATTTATGTTAAGTTTTATGTATGTCTGGTTCTTCCCGTGTCCTGTCCCTACCCTGTGAATACTCGGTGCATGTATAAGGAAACGTAGCAGGTAAGAAGGTACGCACACAAACACTTTCCACATGCAGGTGAACTACTGTCAGACACACTAGGTAAGAGGGTGGGCGCCAACCCTGTACTTTTGATTTTGGTAGGTTAGCTTAGTGTAGTCAGTTTTCTTTTTGTGTGGCCATAGAGACAAATATTGTGAGAGACAAAATACAAAGAAAAACACACAGGGACACAACAGGTCGTCTTCTCCATTTTTCTATCATCCTTCCATCTTCTCTCTCCTGGTACATTTGTTTGTCTGATTTCTCCTTCCTCCATCTTTCTCCACCCATCTTTTCCTGACTTTCACTCATGTGTCTCTTCTTCTTCCCGCAGGAACCAGGCCACTGTGCAGATTTCCACCCCTGTGGTGCTGTTGTGGCCATAGGAACTCACTCAGGAAAGTATGTTTGTGTCTCTGAAAATTCTACACCTTGGTTTAACTGGCTTAAGTGAGCCATTTATTCTGTGGCTTTGTGACCTTTGACCCTAATAGAGCTGTGTGTTGGTGGCAGGTGGTATGCTCTAGATGCAGAGACAAGGGACCTGATCGCCATTCACACCGATGGTAGCGAACAGCTGTCTGTCATCCGTTACTCGACAGGTAGGCCGAGTCAGGACATGGCGGGTAGCTGTCTGTCATTTTTTACTCATCTGTTACTCCAAAGTTAGGCAGACTTCTCACTGTCTGGTTCTATCCTCTCAGAGTTGTGTTGTCTGTCTGTCCTCCTAGATGGCACACTGCTAGCAGTGGGTTCTCACGACAACTTCATTTACATCTACACTGTCTGCGAGAAAGGAAGGAGGCACAGCAGACATGGGAAATGCGCAGTGAGTCAACTTGTGCACGTGCTGCCAGTGGCTTTTTATTATCATACGCTATTCATTCGTCATGACATGTTAAACAATGTTCATTTAAATTCACAATCATGCAAAAGTTTTTTGATAATCAGCAAGGGTAAGCGTAGATAGCACAAAGGTGCACATTAATTAATATTCTTAATAAATATTAGCCTTCTGAATAGCACAAAAATGTCAACTTCTGCAAACATCTTTATAGCTAACTGCCAGAGTTACCCAGAACTGCCTGGGGTAAAAAGGTGTGGTGCTGGAAGGATAGAAAGTATATATACAGTACTGCGCAAAAGTCTTAGGCGTGCAACTTTAATGTGTGTTGAGAAGTACAGGTAGATTCTTATCTACCATCAGGGAGGTTTCTGGTTGGTCCCGATTCATTCTGCAGCCTGAGAATGACCTCAAACACCCAATCTCAGCCATATAGAACTATGTTGAGCAAAAAGAAGGAATCCTGCAACAGATGGTATGGTCCCCACAGAGCCCTGATCTCAACATGAACAAGTCAGTCTGGGAGGACATGCAGAGACAGTCAAAGTCTGCAGAAGAACTGTGGCCAGTTCCTCAAAATGTTTGGAAGAACCTACCGACCTCTACCTTAAACTGCATGCAAGTTTGCATAAGAGAATCGATGGTGTTTTAAAGGCAAAGGGTGGTCCCACCAAATATTGATCTGATTGAGGTTTTTTTTGTCTCCTGCACTTTTTAGAAGGTTTATTGATTAATAAGTATTCATGGCATTATTTCTGGAACCATCCACGATATATTGCATTTTTCCCACAGGTGCCTAAGACTTTTGCACAGTGCTGTATAATTTATATAATCACCAGAGTTGCTGCACAACTGTTGTACCATTTGGCCGTAGTGACGTGCATACAGCACATTTGTGTGTGTGTGTGTGTGTGTGTGTGTGTGTGTGTGTGTGTGAGGGTTGCATGACTAGTTTGCTTAGTAGCTCTGCATAAACTTACACGTGAGTATGTGTGGAGCGAGAAAATTGTCAGCATTACATACTTTCTATGTGTGACATTGCTATGTGTCTTAACTACTCCTGCTTTTCCAACCCCTGTGGAGAGACTGAATTTAGCATCTTTACTATGAAGAAACCTCACACTGGATGAGAAGTAGCCCTGTGCCAAGTTTCATGTCTGTGGCTTGAAAAGCAAGGCTGTGCATAAAGAAAGAACAGATGAAGAAACAGACTGATCTTTATAGGTTTTAGTTATGAATATAATTATATGCTACGTCTTCAACTTATGAACACAGCTGGGACTGAAAATCCTGAATTTGTTGCATTTGTAAAACCAATGTTGATTTAACCACATCACATTCAATTAAAAGTTTATAATACATAGGTATTTATTATTTACTTATTTTTAAAGTTTTAGGGTCTGTAAGAAACCTCTAGAAAAGCTTTAATAATTGGAAATACTCTTCAAAACTTCCATCTGTCCATCCATTATGGAAAACTCCTTAGTCAATACAGGGACAATGCAAAATTGAAGAGTATATTGCATGAAAAGTATATATTTCCTTGTTTGCAGTTTCTCAGTCATTTTCAGCGGTTGAAAAACATAAATATTTAATACTAACTGATGTAAAACACTTATTAGGAATTTAACTGCATCATCTGTTGCCTTGACTTTGACAACTTAATACGCCATTATTATTAAAGTACTGATTTTATCACATTCATGTGGGTGATAGTGAAAACAAACTGATGAATAATGTTCCTCTCTGTGTCCTTCTAACTTCCACAGGGGCATTCCAGCTATATCACACATCTCGACTGGTCCGCTGACAGCACCCACATCATGTCCAACTCTGGAGACTACGAAATCCTGTACTGTGAGCAGTCGGCCGGTTCACAGCACCTCATTCTCTCACCTCCATTCACAGGAATGATTTCCCTTCCATCAGTTCATCCCCCTGTGTTTATAAACAGCCCCCCTAACTGCTACCCCCCACCTTGGGGTCTGGACAGACACAGACAGACAGTCTGCTTCACAAAATGCACTGTGGTCATTATTTCTTTACCACATTATTGTTCTGTCCTTTTGTCACCTTTCTTCTTCAGGGGACATTTCAAAAAATTGCAAGCTGATCAGGAACCGCTCGCAGTGCAAGGATGTCGACTGGGCCACCTACACCTGTGTGCTGGGATTCCAGGTGTTTGGTACGTCTCTCTCTGGGCCATTTTTTTACTATAACATTAAGGGCTCCTTTGCTGAAGCTATGTACTCGGTTCTATTTCTGTTTATTACACTCTCTGACCATTTTATTAGGAACGCCTGTACACCTGCTCATTCATGCAATTTTCTAATCAGCCAATCACGTGGCAGCAGTGCGATGCATACAATCACACAGACACAAGTCGCGATGCAGTCGCGTCAACGTGGACCAGAATGTTCAAAGAAGGTTTCCAGCATCTTGCTGATGCTGTTGTTAGAATGATGTTCCTAATAAAGTGGCCGGTAAGTGTTTAGTATTAGTGGATGCTCAGCTATCTAAGTGATACACAGCACTACTTCATGTTGGAAGAACCTCTCGTCCCAGTGATTCTTTAATTCTTGTTTCTTGATATGTCCAGGTGTGTGGCCTGAGGGTTCAGATGGTACAGATATCAACGCCCTGGTCAGGTCTCATAACCGCAACATGCTTGCCCTGGCAGATGACTTCTGCAAAGTGCACCTGTTCCAGTACCCCTGCTCCCGGCCCAAGGTGAGTGAAACTCCAGGCCCAGCTCAGTGTTGACAGTCAGAATTGACAGGGTATTGAAACCTCTCACAGGAATTTTAGTGGTCAACCAGCTTTTCTTCCTGTCTCACTTTCCATTTACAGGCTCCCAGTCACAAGTACAGTGCTCACAGCAGCCATGTGACCAACGTCAGCTTTTTGTATGGTGATGGCCACGTGGTGTCCACAGGGGGCAAAGATACCAGTGTCATGCAGTGGTGTGTGGTGGAGAAGACCTGTTCCACGGTCCTCGGAGAGGGCCTCACCTTAGGACTAGGGGAGGGAGCAACTCACAGACCCTCCAACTGGGGCAGAGCTTCCGCACATACAGAAGGCACCCAGCTGAAAAGCTTGGTCACACCCACAAATCCCAGAGCCGGTGAACAGCAAAAACTCTCCCCTGACACCCCGTCCACCTCTGGCAGCACCCTGAGTGCTGAGGACAGCCTGGAGCAGCACAGTGATGACACAGCAACACCCGTTGAGGAACGCACTTCTTCCCTTCTCACGTAAAGACCCAGAGCTTCCTCTGGTGGCACATGAGTGTCATATTCAGAACATTTGCTGTTAGAAATGTTTGAAGAGGAGATTATTGGAGTCAGACTCTCTTTACGTGAGCAGCAATGATGGGGTTGGAGAAAGAATTATGGGAGGAAACATCTAATACACAAAACATTGAAAATCCTGAATGAACATGAACACACCAGTAAACGCATACACACAGTAATCTTCCGGTCCAGTGAGATCATTGTTACATGTTCGCTCTCTGGTCCTTAGCTTCCTTACGGCTCTGAATGCAGCAGGTCAGATTTCTCATATCTGGCTTTTACAGGATGGAGGGTCACACAGCACTTTCTTCCTTAGGATTGCCAGGGACTTTATCCTCACGAGGGAACCTGATGAGAAGTAGGAATAACCTTTTGGAGCAAAAGAATCGTGTGCTTTGATTGGCTGGATGAAGTACTTGAAATATCTTCAAAGTCTCACCATCCAGCAGATGTGGGACAAACCTTCTTTGTGATTCTGTATCATAAATGAAATCACAGGGCTGCAGCAAGCAAAATCAGAGTCAGCATATAAAAAATGAAGCCGACAGTTTTATTAAACATTCTTTGTAAATGTCAGGAAATGTAAAACCGATGTCAAGAAAACACTGAAGCTTTATTGTGGGAGCCCAGACACATGCAGACACACAGGTCTCGTGCATGGGCCATCTGCCATCGGCCATCTTCTCCTCTCTGTCCAGCCTATGCGCACTCATCATTGTGTCATCCAAACCCTGAGCGACAACTGGGAGAATCGGGACTATATCCACTGGGAATGGCAGTTGGATTTTAGCTGAGTGGACTGAAACCAGCTGGTTTGCGCCAACCAGCCAACCTGAGCAGCCAATCTTCTGGTCTTCACTCTTGGCCCTGTTGCAAACTCTGTAGATGACACACATAGAACACAATGCAGCCAGGTCTGTATTTGCACCACAGTATTACTGGAGGATGAGTATGAAGGACCATCTTCATATCGTGTCCATAAAGATCATAAACAGAAATGGACACATAAACTTGGATGCAACAATGCAGAGACCGCGGACAAAACTGACACTGCGCTCATACAGGGATTAGATAACAAGTGTCACATCAGAAATTTTAATCTCAGTATTTATTGAACCGAAAAACAATCAGATGTGAAACAATGTGTAGAAAAAGTTAAAGCTCCCATGAAAATCTTGCAGAACCTCCTTAGTGGCAGTAAGCAGAAGTCATCATTTTCTGTTACTTTACCAGTCTGTTACGTTGCATCAGTGTAAGTAAAATGTCTGTTTATCGTGAGGTTACATGTATGTTTAAGTAAGACTCATCATTAATGATTTATTTATAATAGGGCAGTCAAACCGCGTAAACAATCACTTTCCATTCACAGTAGCATGAACTTAATGTAGTGCCAAAGCTTTTGTTGACAGTTCAACAAAAAGGGTTGCTCTGACCTTCACAACCACTAAAAACATTAACAGGCCTAAACCCAAAGTTGGGTATTAGAACATCGAAGCAAAATATTCACTGTCTCAGACAAGATAAGAGAACATGAAGTACATGATGTGTGATTTTATCCACTGTACTTGACTAGATTCCACTAAGTGTCTGCTTTTCTGAACGTATGCGGCCGAGTGGAACTGTACGGCAGTCCCTCTGCGTACAAAATGAATCCGTTCCTGAAAACAGTACGTATAACAAAATGTCGTATACCGAAAGCTTATTTCCTTTATTTCCATGGTGAAAATAATAATACGTTCTCAGGCCATTTGGAAAAGCAAAAGCAATTTTGCCAAATATCACTAAAACACTTTATAGTGTTTGCAGATTCACAGCTGAGGACTGATCGTGATTTATGATAGCTTTAATAACAGCGTTCATGAATTCACTGTAAGAGCTAAATGGGGGGAAAAAGAAAAACATAAATGGCATTTAGACTTTTGAATGCAAAGTTTTAACATTCAACAAAAATCAAATAACATTGTATACTGTCATATATTCCCCAAGGCTGTTACAATGCACACACCATTTCTATCAATCACACTACTGGAGTGAAGACAGGGATTGCGAAAAGTTTTCAGCTGTAAGCATGTTAACATCTACTGTACATAAATGCAAGATCATGTCTAAATGTAAATGAAACAAATATCCAGTGAAACATAATGTAAGCCGCCGGTAAGAAAGTCAGCACCTGTTAGTCTGAAATCATAGTCAACTCTGGAAAAAGGGTGGGTTGCGCTCTTCAGGTGAAGGAGGAACAGTTGCCCACAGTGGAGGAGTTCAAGTCTCTCAGGGTCTTGTTCACGAGTGGTGGAAAAAGAGAATGGAGAGTGAAAGGTGGATTGTTGTAGCGTTGGAAGTTCTGCCAGCTGAGGGCATTTGGACATGTCTTAAGGATGCCCTCTGGTCGACTCCCTTGGGAACTGCGGTCCCACTAAGAGGAGACCCTGGGGTAGATCCAGGACATGAAGTGATTATATCTCTTTGTTAGCCTGGCAGTGCTTGGGGATCCCTCAAGATGAACTGGAGACAATTTTAGAGGGGAACAGAAGAGTCTGGGCCCACCGTCTCAGCCTTCTTTCCTTCCAGGAAATGGAACTGGAAAATATCAGAAGTATTACAGCAGGAGGCTGGATTTGAACATGGGCCTTTCAAGGGAGAGTAAACCACCACAACACCTGCTACTCCTGTATCAGTTCGGTCTATTATTTCTTCCACCTCCTGTGTCAGTTTATCAGGAAACATGAATTTGTTCTGGGTAACTTCAGGGAAAACAATAAAATAAATATATAACACAAATTACAATTATTTTTGGCTGACTTTCTGAAAATAATTGAGGTTTATCTGAATTACTATTCTGGAAAAACTTGAGGCGTCCTTGAAAAAAATGGTACTGACTGGTATACAACTGATGAGTTGTTTCCTGAATAGAAGTTATTTAGTGGAGAATTTTTGTACTAAGGTTGTTAGTGGTGTTAAAGGTGAGGGGAACATCAGTATGTGTTCGACTGTGACTGAGGACCTGAATTTCGGTAAACTAAGATGACAAGATTACTTTGTTTTGTTGGCAAAGGGTGTGCCTGGTCTCAGTACAGAAAGAAAAATGAAACTATTCAGAAAGGTTTCACTGCTGAACAGTTGGGACGTAAAATGGCAGCCAAAGGTTTGTCTCTGGATAATGAGCTTGTTTGTGTTGTGTGTTATGACATTTTCAAGGACCCTGTTATCCTGAAGTGTGGCCACAGCTTCTGTAGATGGTGTGTACAACTGTACTGGGAAGAGAAGAGATTTAGAAAGTGTCCCACATGCAGGAGCATGTCCTCCCTGGAAGATGCTCGACATAACTTGGCTTTACAACATATTGTTGAAGTCTACCTGAAGAAACAAGGTGAGGCTGAAGCTGTAGAGAAGAATAAACCTCACTGCTCTCTCCACGGAGAAGAACTCCTGTTTTTTTTTGAAGATGACCAGGAAGTTCTCTGTGTCACATGCCAGACCTCAAAAAAACACAGAAACCACCAGGTCTGTCCAGTTGAAAAGGCTGCACTGAATATGAAGGTATTTTATTAATATTAATTATACATTTTTTGAATATGATTTATATTTATGATGGTTTAAAATAAAAAACCCTAAATTTATAACACTTACTTTGTTCTACAGACCTTGGTTTATGTGTGTTACATGGATTATGTGTGAGTGTGTATTTTTTTAAGATTACCAGCTTCTTTGTACAAGGGTTAAACAATTAAAGAGAAAGGAGTAGTTTTTGTAAAATAAAAGATCAAACACAATTCTAAAATTTGTATAGTACACCTTGGTCAATTTGCAAAATTCTTCATTTACTCAAAATTTTCTTGAAGTCACTGTGCAAAAAAACTGTACTGTACACTTCTACCCTTTAATGTCACCAATGGTGATGCATAAGAACCTAAACTCACAATGACTGAAACAACACAAAATTGTCTGAAAAAGACATAAAATCCCCAGAATGATCTGAAGCTGCTTCTACTGTTTGCAAAGAGTTTGTCGAATCAACAATGAGCAAATGTAGGTATCTCAGAAAACATTTTGTACGTTTAATTCCAGAAGGAGCTCAAGGCTGTGCTGACACCAATAAAGGAAAAACAGGAAAAGTTCAATAAAGCCAAAGATCAGTGTGAAGAAACACTGAAACACATCGAGGTAAATGGGTGATCTCTTAATTGAATTTTTGTGACCCAGTCAGTGAAGATGCCTTTCCTATCAGCACACCATATCCTGGAAATGACAGGTTTTCCTGGTTGTACCAGTTGTTTCTATTAGAGGCAAAACCTAGTTTAATAAGCCTGATGATGATCGACCTCAACTAGCAGCTGTACTGACTCCTCCTACAAAAACAATGAAACACTTGCAGCCACCATTAAGCGGTGAAGAACCCCCCTCAGATCAGCAGTAGACCCTTACCCTGGGGCGTGTGTGTAGTGTGTGAAGACAGCAGTTTGTTTTGCAGGGGGGGTGAATCAGAGGAGTTTCTGTTTTAGTGAATCCACACACACACGGGGAGGATGGATGATGATTAGATGTCAAAACGAGAACCAACTGTTAAATGTCGGTATCGGGAGGATTGAAAAGTTGAGAAACACTGAACTCCACAGTTTGCGATAAATGTGCCTAATTTTCAGAATCAAGCTCAACACACAGAGAAAAACATGAAGGAGGAGTTTGAGAAGCTCCACCAGTTCCTGCGAGATGAAGAGAGGGCCAGATTGGCTGCACTGAGGGAGGAGAAGGAGCAGAAGAGTCAGAGGATGAAGGAGAAGATAGGAAACTTCTCCAAACACATCTCCACCCTGTCACACACAATCAGAGACATTGAGAAAGATCTGAACAATGAAGACACCAAATACCTGATGGTGGGATGATGGTTTCTTAATTAAAGCAGTTCATATATTTATACGCAAACACTACTGTAACTGTTTTTCTACTCTATACATACTGTCATTTCTTTTGTAGTACTAAGTGAACAGACAGTTGTTGTTTATTGCTGTGTTTTAGGTCCACAAGGATATAAAACAAAGGTATTTTTATTTATTTCATATATTATTTTCCACTCTTTCATCTTCATCCTGTATATTTAATTCCCTTCAAACCCCACAGCATCGGTGAGTCCCGCTTGTCATTGCAGAGTCCGGTGTGAACTGCAGGATCCAGAGCTGCTTCCAGGAGACCTGATAGATGTGGCCAAACACCTGGGTTCCCTGAGCTTCAGAGTCTGGGAGAAGATGCAGCACATTGTCACATACAGTGAGTACTGGGGTAACTGGGTGAAAAATACTCTGAAGCGTGCAAGAAAAAGTGCATTTTCTACGGGTAAAGGAAAGAAAGCAATAATGGACAATTTGTTTAGGGGCTATAATGAAGTTTTTCATGTACTTGTCTTAATGTCAGTTGCATTGTTCTTTGCAAAAACAGTACATTTGAAATTTGAAGTGTGGAACTGCTGATAAATTTTTCCCTTTGCTATTAAATATCTCCTGCTCCAGCTCCTGTGACTCTGGACCCCAACACGGCACGGGCCACCCTCTCTCTGTCGGATGATCTAACCAGTGTGAGACACACTGGAGTTGAACAGCAGCTTCCTGACAACACAGAGAGGTATAAACCCTGTGTGAACGTGTTGGGCTCGAAGGGGTTTACTTCAGGAAAACACAGCTGGGAGGTGGAGGTGGGAAACAAACCTGCCTGGACTGTAGGAGTGGTTAAACAGTCCATCAACAGAAAGACACAGGTTACAATGGACCCTAAGGATGGATTCTGGACCATTGCTCTGAGGAATGGAGATGAGTATAATGCCTGCACTGCACCACGGACACGTCTCACACTGGAGAGAAAACCACAGAGGATCAGGGTTCAGCTGGACTACGACAGGGGGGAGGTGTCCTTCTTCAACCCCACTGACATGTCGCCCATCTACACTTTTAAAGACACTTTCACTGAGAAACTCTTTCCATATTTCTCTCCTTGTTTAAGGACAGATGGCAGAAACTCTGGAGCGCTAAAGATCTGTCCAGTGAAGGTGTCTGTAACAGTGGACAAACTCTAATGAAAGATGTTCAAACTTCTGAACTGCAAACTGTAAACTTTTCCTGATTTTGTGTGCATTGTAAACAACTTTTATGAACTGTCACTGTAATTGTCTAAATGTTCAATCGTCTTTAGTAAATCCTTTACATTCACTGTCATCAGAAGAATATGGAGATGCAAGGGAGCAGGTTGTGGGATGCAGGACAATCCAACCACCAGTCATGTTGTAACAATATTCGTCTTATTGTGGGAGTTTACTGTATATGTATGGGTGCCTTGATGGCATAGTGGGACCCAGTGCCTCATGTACTCAGTGACTATTATCTTACCTTTCTCCTTATATATGTTTTGCCACTATCCCTGTGTGTTGGGATCTGAGGGAACACAGAGCAGACAGGTGAAGCTGGGAAGCAAACCTGCTTGGACTGTAGGAGTGATCAAAGAGTCCATCTCCAGTTAGCGCAAAGAGTGGATTCTTGGTTGTTGCTTGAGGAACGGAGACGAGTATAAAGCAGTTAGTGGAGAAGGAACTGCAGAGGAACGTGGTTCAGCTGGTTAATAAGCTAGTGGATAAACTCTAATAAAAGATGAAACTTCTGAATTTGTAAACTGCAAACTTTCCTGATTTTGTGTCTACAGTAAACAACTTTTATGAAATTTCACTTGTCTTCAGTAAATCCTGAACGTTTGTTGCCAAACACAAAAAAGTCTGACTGGAGTTTTCCAAAATGCATGTTCACAAGCCACTGTGCTTCTGGGAGAATGTCCTCTGGACAGACGAAACAAAATTAGAAGTTTTTGGTAAATCACATAAACTTTATGTTCAAAAAAAACAAAACAAAGCTTTCAAAGAAAAGAACACTGTGTCTACCATGAAACATGGAGGACAGGCTCAATGGGGTTTTGGGGTTGCTTTGCCGCTTTGGTTACAGGTGCCTTGAATCTGTGCTGGGCACGATGAAATCAGAAGACTATCAAGGCATTGAGGAGTGAAACGTACAGCCCAGTGTCAGGAAGCTGTGTCTTAGTCACAAGTCATGGCTCCTCCAGCAGGATAATGACCTTAAATCTCAAAAAGCACCCAGATTGGATGAAAAGAGAATCCTGGACCATTCTGAAGTGGCCTGCTATCAGTCCTGATCATAGTCCCACAGAACATCTGTGGGAAGAGCAGAAACTCACAGCTGAGAGAAATGCCCGCGAAACGTGAGAGAACTGGAGCAGTTTGCTCAAGAAGAGTGGGCCAAACTAGCAGTGGAGACGTGTAGAAATCTCAGTGGTAGTTACAGAAAGCACTTGGTTTTAGTCATGGTCTCTAATGACTGTGCTACAAAGTAAGGTTAAGGGTCCTAATATTTTGTCCATGCCATTTACATGTGTTTTACAATGTAAAATCATGTCATAAATCTAAAGCAAAGTTTTTGTTCTGTTAAATGTGAAATTTAGAATGGTGGATACCAAATACTTTTGCTTTTTCAACTTATTTCAAAGAAGATTGTGAGTGTTTTGGAAAAAGTTTAAGGGTATCAATACTTTCAGACATCTGTAAAATTACACTTTCTCAACCTCCTAGTCAATTACAACTGACAGTTTCCTCACATCGGTGTTAAGTTTATCATCTGAGAATTCAGCATGAGCTTAATAATATAGACTTCCCTCAATTTATTTATGGGTTTTCTGTAAAAACCCTGGCTATAACAATTACAGATAATATACTTTGTAAGATTTCCTGTGTTAACAGTAGTAACTTTGAGTGAGATTAAAATTAAAAATCTTTTTAAATGGCTGAAAATAAAAATACCTTGTCTCCTGTTCAGCACCAGTTGCTGACCGTTGACATCCCATAAATATGCAGTGTTGCTCATCTTGTTACTGATCTCCCAAACATAGGAATGTCAGACAAGAGCTGTGAACACTGGCACCAAATTGAATCAATGAAGTCCCGCATGACCATTCTTTTCATTTTACCGAGAAGCTCCATACCTGGATGAGGATACACGGGTCTTTTTGAAAGTAGTTCTACTGAAAAGTAGAACAATGAAAAAAGTGGCACTTTATTTCTTTTGGCTGCGTTTGAGTAGAATCTGTTTTATCAATTACTATACATACGTGGGATGAATAACAGAGGATATATATATAAAAAGTTGGTCATACTGAATAAATCCACACCTTTTTGGCAGCAACAAACTGATGTTCTGTGGAGGCCAACAAGGGGGGATACTTCACCAAATACAATTCGTATTGCGCTTCTTTTCTAATCATTACTGCACAGTACTGTGCAAAAGTCTTAGGCACCTGTGGGAAAAATGCTATAAAGTGAGGATGGTTCCAAAAATAATGCCATGAATACTTATTAATCAATAAACCTTCTAAAAAGTGCAGTAGACACTGTACTTTTCAACAGACATTGAAGTTGCATGCCTAAGACTTTTGCACAGTACTGTACATTTTCAAAGTTCAAACACAGATACGATTACAGGGCGTGGAGAAATTGGTCATGGCAGAGAGTTTTTCTTTTAAAGTTTTAAAACATTTTCTTTGTTGGTATGTCTTCAGAGATGTTCAGAGACCCAGTGTCTCTTCACTGCAACCACACTTTTTGTAACAGTTGTTTGGAACAATTCTGGGAGAAAACTAAAATCAGGAACTGTCCCATTTGTAAGAAAAGATCATCTTTGGACAAACTTCTTGTGAATTTCAGCCTGAAAGACCTTGAGGACTCCTACAGTCAGAGGAAGATAGCTGATCCAGAGGAGAAGACCAAGGTAGAGAGCAGTACAAGGAACCAAGACCCAGAGGAAGAGAAGGAACTGATCTGCTGTAAACACACAGAGAGGCCTAAGTGGTTCTGTGTGGATGAGGAAACGGCCGTCTGCCGTTTCTGTGCAACATCAGCAAACCACGTTGGACACAAAGTGATCCCTGTAGAGGAGGCTGTGCCACAGCTGAAGGTGAGAATATGGAACCTTTTCACGACGTGTATTTTACACAGAGGAGAGTGTTCACTGTAAAGATTGGTGGAAATATTTAAAGTCATTTACTGTACTATTTCTGTTATGTTACATGAACCATTGTGATCTATTACAGGGAAAACTGAGAACAGACCTCCTGTCTGCACAGGAGCAACTGAAAAAATACAGTAAAATTGGAAGTCAGTATGAGGACATGGTACAACACCAAAAGGTCGGTTCAACAGTGATGGCTATTGGTAACTGATATTTCCTACAGGATTCCTGTGTAATGCCATGAAAAGTATAATATTTATGTATGCTTGCTGCTCTTAAAATGTAGAGAAATTGAGCCTCAAGTGACCGTTGGACTGACTTGAGAAAGTTAAATAAATGTGTTAAAAACATTGGAAAGATGGGAGAACTGCATTCTGGGCAACACAGAAAGGACATACAGACAATATAAAGAGAAACCTACTTGTTAAATTATGAACAGTTGCATTTTAATTACGTAGCAGCAATAGTATAGTAGACCAGAAAAAAGGCTTTAGAACATTCTGTCAGAGAAGTATTATTCACCACCACAGCTCTTTCAGTCCGGGAAACTGGCATTAGATTCTCACCACAGGCCGGTCTTGGCAGATATACTACAATACTGATGAGTTTGGTCTACATTTGTTCATTTAGGATATTATTTCCCTAAAGTAACTCACAGTGATCATTAACTAGTATCCATCTGACACCTTTACCCAAGGAGACATACAACGCTAGATAAACTGTACCTCACTTCAAAAAATCACAGACCCACCTAAACACTAAAACAGTTTAACACACACACATTCAGTCACACAGTCAGCAGTCCACCTGATACACACATTTCCTTTAGGTTGTGGAAACATGGGGAGAACATGCAAACTCCACACAGACTAAATGGGGGCCAAACCTACACTTGGTCACCACTGCACAATGCTCCCTCTTGGTTACTGACTTTGGCATTTCATTTGTTCTTTACTTTGCTGACAATTATTCTACTACTGCAGAAACAGCTATTTTCCACAGAGACAGATAAAGGAGGAGCTTGAGAAGCTCCACCAGTTCCTGCAAGATGAAGAGGGGGCCAGATTGGCTGCACTGGGAGAGGAAGAGGAGCAGAAGAGTGAAACCATCAGGAGAGAGATGAAGATCATTCAGGAACAGATCTCTTCTCTGTCAGACAGAATCAGTACAGTAGAACAGACTTTGAAGGAGGATGAGATGCCTTTCCTCCAGGTAAACAGCTGGCAAACTCCCGGCTCTCACAATGACTCAAATCACTGTGATTTTCAATAATGGTCAGAATAGTGAGGGAACAAAATTTTTATTCTGAAGAAAACATAAGTCCTTTTCCCATTCTTTTAGGGCTACAGTTTGGCTAAAAAGAGGTATTTAAGTTTATCCATCACTGAAACACTAAATTCAACTTTCATCCACAGCATCAGTGAGTCCTGCTTGTCATTGCAGAGTCCAGTGTGAACTGCAGGATCCAGAGCTGCTTCCAGGAGACCTGATAGATGTGGCCAAACACCTGGGTTCCCTGAGCTTCAGAGTCTGGGAGAAGATGCAGCACATTGTCACATACAGTGAGAACTGGGGTACCTGTAGAAGTACTTTTATACACACAACAGGCTGTGTGTGCAGCAGCAGCACCGATGTTAGGGTCTCTACTGAATCGGTACTGTAGGTATGGACTGTAGTAATAGGAGCAGAAGAGGATTGTCTTAGGGTTGCAGTGGGCGGGTTCTGCCTGTAATGAGAGGTTTGTTTTATTTTATTTTAATTTATTTTATTTTATAGAGGGTTGACGTACTCGATCTTTACTATTAGATACATTCAAGTGCTGACTGAACATCTTTTGTGACAAGAAATTTACACCACTGGTGGAACTTGGTTTTTTCACCTTTAAATTAAATATTTATATTTGTATTACCAGCATGAGTGAATAGTAAAATCTGACTCTTACATCTGACACAACTGTGTCTGAATAGCAGCAACCATGTTAGTCATCGATTAATATGTCAGTGTTGATCGACTGTGTTTTTTAACCTGTTTTGAGGTAGGACTGTAGGTAGTGACTGTGGGAACTGGAGCAGCAGATGTCTGTTTTATGTCAGGTTTCTGTGACAAGAAATTTACACCACTGGTGGAACTTGGTTTTTCCTCCTTCATATTAAATATTTATATTTGTATTACCAACATGAGCGAACAGTAAAATCTGACTACTAGCATTTAGGGATGCCATTTCGATCAAGAAAACACAACTGGGAGGTGGAGGTGGGTTTCTTTACTGTCAGCCTCAGTACTAGAACATCATAAAATGGGACATTCTCTCAGATTGTAGCATAACGTGAAGGTGTTTGTAGGCAGTCTGAGACAAATAATTACAATTTTCCTTTTGATTTTACTTTTAGACCTGTCCAAATATTAAAATATCCCCCATACATCTACTACATTTTAAAAAGCTGACCAAAACAATGCTTACTGTTAAAAATAAATCTGAACGTGAATGAATTGTGAAAAACTACTTCTTCTGTTCCTAAAAGGAACTGTAATAAACAGGCAAAAATAATGATTCATTATTATTCATGATCATTTGAATAGATTTGAAATACTTTTTCATGTGGCACCCACAGCTCCCGTGACTCCGGACCCCAACACTGCACACGGCTGCCCTCTCTCTGTCTGAGGATCTGATCTGTGTGAAACGAAATGGAGTCAAACAGCAGCTTCCTGACAACACAGAGAGGTTGGACTATTATGCAACAGTGTTGGGCTCGGAGGGGTTTACCTCAGGAAAACACAGCTGGGAGGTAGAGGTGGGAGATGTACTTGACTGGGAGGTAGGAGTTGTGAAAAAGTCCATCAACAGGAATGCGGAGATTACAGCCAGTCCAAAAAATGGATTCTGGGTTTTATTTCTAAGGAACGGTGTTGAGTATTACGCAGCCGGAGTCACTCATCTCCCATTGACGAAGAACCGCCAGAAGATCAGTGTACGGCTGGACTATGACAGCGGGGAGGTGTCCTTCTTCAACACCATTGACAGGTCACATATCTACACTTTTAAAGACACTTTCACTGAGAAACTGTTCCCATATTTAAGGGTTGGAAACCTTGGAGCAATAAAGATCTGTCCAGTCAAAGTGTCTGTATCAATAAAGTAATTGCAAGGAAGACATTCAAACTTCTGAAATAAAAACATCCCTGTAAACAATATTAGTATCACAAATCAATACTTGTTAGTGCTGATTTATTATATGTTTGCCTATACTGAAGTGGTACTGTAGGTAGTGACTGCGATAGTTGGAGCAGGAGACGACTGTCTTACCCTAAGCTGCAGGAGGTGGGCTCTGTCGCTTGAACCCCTGCTATTTACACCACTAAAATAGAAGAATGTACTGTATTTTTATTCCTTATCAGGGTGGTTCAAATTCCACTCAGGATTCATGCAGGTTATATTATTATAGTTCAAATAAGATTTTCAACTAACAGCCAAGTTGACTTATGACAGAAGCGTCAGAATGGAACCCTGTCGTAAACTAGTGCTCAACACATTATTGACACATATACATTCCCCTTGATAGAACCCTAGTATCTACAACCAAGGCATAGTCCCTCCTAATATGAGCAGGTTATAGACAGGGCAACCTCAAACAGCAACACAGTTGTGCCTCAACTTATGAGCACAGTTAGGATCTGATTGTTCATGCCTCAAACCGTGCATAAGTCCACCCACCGCGATTCAGATTGTTAAAAACATCGGATAAAGCTGTGATCGATTGAATTCGGTGTTCTGCTTTATACGTACAGAATGGTGCCTTGTTATTTCATATTTCATGTATTTCTTCAGGTGTCACGGGAATGAAACGGTGGAGTGAATTATCACACTCCTCAGCCTCCCTGATAAGGCCAGGATACTGGAAAGGAAACTTCATCCAGTAGCTGAACCCCAGATTCAGGAGGAACAATGTGGATTTTGTCCTGGTCATATAACAGTGGACCAATTCTTCTCCTGGTACAGTTGTTCGAAGGATCATGGGAATATGTTAAACCAGACCTCATGTGCTTTGTGGACTTGGTAAAGGCATGTGTCCATGTCATCCAGCATAGGCTTTGGCAGGTACTGCAAGAATACAGGGTACTTGGACTGCTGATGCATGCTGTCCCTCCCCAAGCAAAGTTTTAGTTGTGTCCAGATTGTCAGTGTTAAGTTGAATCAGTTCCAAAAGTGGGCTGGACTCCGGGAAAGCTGTGCTTTGTCTCTACTCCTGTTTTGGTTCCTAATGGACAGAACATTAAGACCCAGACAAAGTTAAAGGTTTTCTGTTGGGGGACAAAGTATGGCATCTATACTTTTTATAGTGATGTTTTTCATTTGGACATCTGACTATGACTTTTGAGGCTCACTGGAACAGGCTGCTACTAAGTACAAAGCACCAGGTATGAAAAACACAGCACACACCTCCCTCTCTCTGTTTGATGATCTGTGCTGTGTGAAACACGCTGGAGCCGAACAGCAGCTTCCTGACAACACAGAGAGGTTTAAACTCTGTGTGAACATGTTGGGCTCAGAGGGGTTTACCTCAGGAAAACACAGCTGGGAGGTGGAGGTGGGAAACAAACCTGCCTGGGATGTATGAGTGGTCAAAGAGTCCATCAACAAGAAGGGGAGCATTGTATCCAGTCCAAAGAATGGATTCTGGACCATTGCTCTGAAGAATGGAGATGAGTATAATGCCTGGACTTCGCCAAAGACACGTTTCACCCTAGAGAGAAAACCACAGTGGATCAGGGTTCAGCTGGACTACGACAGGGGGGAGGTGTCCTTCTTCAACCCCACTGACATGTTGCATAGCTACACTTTCACTCAAAAACGGTTTCCATTTTTCTCTCCCTATTTAAGCATGGATGGCAAAATGCTGATGCCCTGAAGCTATAGTGTCAAAGGCGTGAAGGTATCTGTAACTTTAAAGTGATTTTAATGTTGTTCTAAATCTTCTGAAGTGCAAACTGTTCTTCATTTCGATACCACAGTAAATGTTTTTCTTCTATGTCGGGTGTAAACCAGCGCTCACTAGACATGAAGTAAATGGGAAGATGACTTTTTATAGCTGTTCAAACAATAAAAAGATAAAACCCTAAACAGGAAGTTTTGCACCTCTTTTATGTATATATTTTGTTTACAGTATTTGTTTTGCAATTCTGCACACAAGAGCATTTATATAAATTACAGGCGATTCTCGGTTTTGAGTCTTATGACAAGCAGTGTTGTGAAAAAGTATTTCCCCTCCTTCCTGACTTCCTTTATTAATGCATATTTATCACACTATGTTTTCAGATCTTTAAACAAAATGTAATATTAGACAAAGGAAACCTGAGTAAATACATAACGTGGTTTTTAAATTACTTCCTTTATTTAAGGAACAAAGTTATCGAACATCCTTAAATCTATACCATAAAAAAATTGCCCACTTACTCATTTAGCCAATTGGCCAAATTTAATTGACAGATTGAGCTGCTTCAACACAGCCAGATGACTGCAGTCAGCCCTGTTGAATCTGAACCTCACTATATACTGAAGTTTACCATGAGAGTGAAGCTGTCACCACAAAGACACTATGCCACGATGCAGGGAAATTCCAGAAGAGATCAGAAAAAAAGTTGCTGAAATATATCAGCCTGGAAAGGGTTTACAAAGCCATGTCTAACACTCTAGGACTCCACTGAACCACAGTGAGAGCCAGTGTCTCCAAATGGAGAAAACTTTTAACAGAGTGAAACCGTCCCAGGAGCAGCCAAAATTACTCCTAGGGTGTAGTGACAACTCATCCAAGTCACAAAAAGTCAAAAAAGCATCTGAACTGCAGGCCTCTCTAGCCTCAGCTAAGGTCAGTGTTCCTGACTCCAAGGAGAGTGGGCAAAAATGGGATTTATGGGACAGTAGGAAGGCAGAGACCATTGTTATCAAATTCTAACATCAATGGTCATCTCACATTTGCAAAAAAAAAAAAAACACCTAAATGATCCCCATGTCTTTTAATGGTCTATGGACAGACAAATCAAAAGTGAAGCTCTTTGCATCACCCAGGTCCTATTATGTCTGCTCAACATGGTGGTGGCAGTGTGATGATGCTTTGCTGCCTTAAGATCTGAACAACTTGCCACAACTGAAGGAACCATGAATTCTGCACCATCCCAGAAAATTGTTGAGGAGAATGTCCAGTCATCTGTCCATGTACTGAAGTTTTATGGTAACAGTTATTGTAACAAGACAATGATCAGAAACAGAAGAGCAAATCTGTATCCGAACAGCTGAGAAGAAACAGAACTGAAATTTTGGAGTCTTAGTCAAAAGTCCTGACTTAAACCCGGTAGAGATGCTGCGGCAGGACCCGAAGCAAGCAGTTCATGCTCAAACCTGCCAGTGTATCTGGATTAAAGCACATCTGCAAAGAATGGGCTAAAACTTCTCAGAAGCAATGTGCAAAACTGATGCCAAATTATAAGGAGCTTTCAGCTGCAACTATTGCTGCTAAAGGTGGTGCAACCAGTTATCAGGCTTAAGGGGGAATTCACTTGGTTACATGGGAGATATGGGATAACTTGCTTTAGGAACAAAGTTAAGTAATATTCAAAAACTGTTTTGGCATTTACCCACATTCCCTTTGTCTAATATTACATTTTATCTAAAGATCTGAAACCATTCAATGTAACAATTATGCAATAAAATGAGAAATCAGGAAGGGGCAATACTTTCACAGCACTGTAGTCCTAGTTGGTACCAACGTAACTTGTCAACTCTCTAATTTTCCAAACTCCCCAACATTTGTATCCTGCAGTTAATACAATGGATGTACTATTAGAGGAAGATGAGCAGAACTGTGAAAGTGATTCGTGGCTGGAGAGGGGTTCAAGTACTTGATATTGTAGCTTGTAACACCACGAGGCATCTAAACCCAGACCTGTGTGCAATAATCTGATGCAATAAAAGTCAAATAAAAGGATCAGATCCACATCAGAGAACAGGTGATGTCAATGGCCAGTTGTAAGATAAATGAGTGCCAATGTTGTCTGTGGTTATGATGATGCCAACTTTGTGCTGCTGTCAGTTGGTATACAGTATAAACACAGAATTCCATCTTCTCCAGGTTAACTGGACAGCCATAGAGACCCATGATGTCCACTTGACCTAATAAGAAGTTAAAGGTGCTCAATGAGGCCAGATATTATGATAAACATTCTCATAGCTTCTTCCATGTACGAATGAAAGGCAGCTAGCCACCAAAGGTGTCCTGTGTGGATATGTGACAACCATATCACATCCAGCCTGTCCTTCCTCTCATAATATTGTTATTGACTGACCAGGTCAAAGGTAACAACCTTGGTACTCAGCCAGGGTGCAGTTGAGCACCAGGACAGTTGTACAGAGTGTTACATATTCACAGAAACAAATAACTCTTCAAACAGTGTATGGAGTTAACAACTCAAAGAGCACTGACATCCAGGATACTTGTAGAAACCTGATTCTACACTAATTGTTTAGTGGTAAAGTGACCCACTTCCAGAAAAGACCAGAGGGCTTGAAGGAAACAGTGAAATACTACACCACCCCTTCTGTTAGCACATGGGAGGCACCGCGACTGACCGATGAAGAGACGAACCTGAGATTGAACTGAAGTGACTACAGCGTCGCACTGCCCCACAGCGCTCTTCACAACGGCCATCTGCCAGGGTCCCCACATTTCTATGCCAACATAGATGTATTTTTACTGTCATCACTCGTTCACACACCTGAAGATCAGACATTCGCAGCAGACCTACTCATCCGTTTTAAAATTCACACAGCAACTATTTTAAGTTACACTATATCTATCTTCAAAGAATTTTTTTAAATGCATGAAAACAAAAGTGGGCAAATTCTGTACCATTAACCATTTCTTTAAATAGTGAGATGGAAAAGGCAAACCGATGGTAGAATTCCATCTATCAATAGCAAATGGGGAGGAGCAAAAGAAGCAATGAGAGAGCAGTTTGGACAAGAATAGGACGGGAGAGTCCTCGGACTGACAGAAACACCCCCCCCCCAACCAACATGCGAGAAAAGCTTCTTTAAGGTAAGAGGAGCAGGAGCTGCAGAACTGTGTTGCATTTTCACAGGAAGCTCAAATGGGCAAAACTCTGTACCCAGAACAAGGTCAGTGTGTGTCCCATATGTCCCAGAATCCTTAGCAACAGTTCCCAATGTTTCACTGCAAGCGGAATGGAGAAGGCGCCAAAGGGCCACTTTGCAGCAGGTCCATGACACATTACCATGGTACAAACTGCAGCCAACCTTTCCTTAAAATCCCAGATAACTGAAGAAAAGGCTCCAAAAATGGAACCCAAAGAAACCTTAAGTTTATAAGTAACAAAGTTTAAAAAAAAAAAAGCCATTGATGTTTTACTGTGTTTTTATTTCCTGACATCCAGGGAAGGGAGAAGAATGCTGGAGAAGAGGTCTCTCGTGTGAACTAGTCACATTTTTGTGTTAGGTTGGGTGCTCCAGTCCTACCATGTGTCGTCGAGGTCAGCACCACTCTGGGAGAGAAAAGAGAAGGAAGGGGGGTGAGAAAACACACCCACACAACAGTAAGGATGAAAATGGACAAAGGGCTCACAGCTCTTTGCAGGCCAAGTTGAAACAGACAGAAAATTAACCCCTGGGTTTGAGGGGCACAAAGGCACAGACTTCAATCAAATTGCATGCAAAAATTTACAAAAACCTCTAATCCCGTACATAAGTCCAAACTAAGCCATCCAAAAAAGGTACGCTACAGCATGGACGCATGGAAGAACAAAAAAAAAAAAAAACCCACACAATTCAGTGATTAATATTTTATTACTTTATCTTTATAATACAATACGTGAGTAACAATGTCTTGAGATTTCCCTGTCATTTAAAATCCACGTCTTCAGTCACAGTTTATAAACCCTGTGAAAAACTAAACTGAAACAAGCAGAGTGCTGGACACACATCCCATAAGCAGCCATTCTCAGCAGACAGTAAAAGCAGGTCATGTCACCAGCAGCTGGTGCACTGCACAGCTTTTATGTGGAAGAAAAACATCACAGCAACACTAAGGTAACAAGCAATTTAATGATCATTTTATTTGCAGTCAGTATATGAATATTGAAGAAATTCCCGTTTCCCCCACAAACACAACAGGCTTCTCTCTCCCAGCACATGGAGAATTTCAACCTGATCCGTTTCCCCCTCATGTTTCTCTGAACAGCTCCCTCAGCCTCTTCACCTGGACACAGCAGGTATGTCTTCACCAGCAGAGACCTCCATCAGAGACCCAGAGAAGAAAAGGGAACCACAGACTTTGGTACAGCACTATACACTGTAAGAAGAAACCATGGTGAGATGCACTAGAGCCTGGTTAAAGGGGACCCCCATCTGTAATATGACAATGTACACCTGACACACCTTTGACATATGAGGAACTTCAGTAACATGAGGTGGAGATGTGAATCATGAAGACCATCTTGGGATGAACTGTTTCTGGGAGCAGAACAGCAGTTCAAGATCAGTCAGGCTGCTCAAAGATGCTGAATGGCTTGAGTATAAAATATTGACATCACTATTCCTCACTGTGTGATGGTCTGGTGGCACTACTAATTAGATAGGAGGACAGTGACAGGACAACACAGAATGCCAACAACCAAAAAGTGAGTCCTTTCTGCACCCAGAACACACGCGCACAGATCTGGGAAAATACCACCAGACCGCACACAGATGGAGCTGCAGCAGCTGGTGTGTGTGTGTCATAGAACCACCCCTATGGTTAACTTACACAACACCCTTTTATAAACAGTGCTTATTAAACATCTTAATACTAGTCTCATGGCACTACAAGGACCAGAATGCATCGCACCCACGCACTGCAGGGAATCAAGCTCAGGGGATATGTGGACAGTGTCCTGTAAGTGGTCATTTGGCAGCTCTGCTGAAGACCGGTCAAGCCATGCAGTATGGAGACAAGGAAAGCAAAGACTGCAGGGCATCACACAGCTACTCAGATTGCAGCTCCATCCCCAGGGCATCTGTGAGCAGAGCCCAAAACATGGTTCAGTCCAAACATCCTCCTCTTCATCCCATTGCAGATCCATGGACATCAAGTGCTTTATTATTGTCTGTCCTCCCGTTTCACGCATCCATAAAATCTCGTCCAATACAGAGCCTGCAGTGGTCCCTGGTGCCATGAGACCTGCAGTCTCACAATGCATGCTAACTGAATTCAGAGGTCAAGCGGTAGGTGGGGAAGGAGCTCCTTCAGGACATCCCTCAAGGTCTCCAGTGGGTGTGGCAGCAGGGGTGGCTTCCTGGTCATCACTTTCAGGGGCAGGGCTATCTGCCTGTGCCTCACAGGGCTGCTGGAACGTGGAGAGTGCACCCTCCAGTACTTGCCGGTACTCGCCCCTGTGATTAATGCGGAACTGGCGCAGCGCCTCCAACAGGTGTGTGGCAGAACTGCCTCCATCAGCTCCCTGGGCATCCTGATGCGAGAGCCCAGGGTCAGTGGCAGAGCAGGGGTTAAACCAGGTGTAAAAGAGCAGCTGCTTGCACAGCTTCAGGAAGAGGAGCTAGGGAAATGTGGGAGGATGACCCCCAGGAGGCCCAAGGCCTAGCATGCAGAAGCCATTCACCTCACTGGTAGCACAACAAAAGACTTATGGCCAGAAACAAGATTACTTATTCTTCAGTCCCAAAAAACCTCAGATGCTGTACAAAACTGAGCTCCATGCAAAAGATTTTTAAAAAAAAAAAAAAAAAAAAAAACAACAGTTATCAGCTGAGCCAATAAGCTATGACCAAACACAGCCNAAGATTTTTAAAAAAAAAAAAAAAAAAAAAAACCAACAGTTATCAGCTGAGCCAATAAGCTATGACCAAACACAGCCATACAATTCTCAGAGGTCCAGACCATAGACAGTCATGCAATTAGCATCCCTCAGAACTACCAGCACGAGAAACTACATTTACATTAATATACACAATTTTATCATTTCACCCAGCTGAAGTGCGTCTCCATAAAGGAACTCAGAAACATGGTCCAGTTCAACTTCGGAAGTTATCACCTGCACATTTATTCCCAATATTTCATTTCCACTTAACCCATCAAGACACAATGAAGCCACGTTAACCCTATCAGATCCCACAGGAAAGAAATCCTGGGAATATGTCAACAAAAAAAAAATCTGTGTGACAGACTGTAGGATTCAAAGTGAACAAGATTTTTGCTCTAATGTCACAGTGACTGGATGGCAGTACAGTATTCTACCACTGTGTGTCACCAGCCATGGGGTTATACGCTTGTCGTGGACCCAGAAGTCCAAGATCACTCACCTCATCCTCTTCCCTGTGAGGATTCAGCCTGTTGTACACAGCTTCAATGACACCACGTCTGTGGAAAAGACAGAAAGGAAAATAGTGTGATGTCTCCACAGTACAAAGTACAGAGCCTCCCTAACTTACATTGGCTGTCCATTCAACCTTATATTGTTTGAGCCACATGTCTACCGACAACCACCCCACCCGCTGAATGACAACAATGACTGGCTACACTACTATAATGGCTATTATTGTTTAGGTCTGTCAGGGTGGGAATATTTATTCAGCAATTGTTTTTAATAAATATATTGTAAATTAATATTACTTAAACATTAGCATACATTACTTCCTTCATCTACCTTCCTGAGAAATTGCATTTGTAATGCAAACTCTCAACTTGAAGTTTGCCGTTAGTAAAAGTTTTTTCTTCCTGAGCCTCAAAGGTGACATAAATGTATGTTACAATCTCACTAAAAACCATTACTGGTACACCAAAATATTACCAAACACCATATGATTACTTCAATAGTTAAGTTTAGTATTGTAACACTATGTAACAAGGCAGTTTTCTCTATTGTTCTTTTTTAAAATTGCTCTGCTGCCAACACTGCGCATAAAACCAAAGCCAAGTGTTGGCACAATAATGTATTGGAATTACTTAGAAAAGAAACCCTAAAAACAGCAATAACCACAGAATAAATATACTACACTGCGAATAACCCTCCCCATCTACCTGTGTTTGTGTGTTACATTTGTGCTATGTTGCTCAGCTGTACAAATACACGAAGGACTGACTGACGTTTTAATTATATGGGCATCTAATTAGCACCTGTGTTTTATTTAAATTTTTTTTAATTTACAGAACATTACATTTGTGATACCATACAAGTTAAGTTTCGAAGGGCAGAAAGAAAAAAGGGAGTACTGCGGTGGTTCTGAAATGAAAATGGAAAATATATTTACAAATGAAAGTGAAAACAGCATGAAAACATAACACTACTGTGTACACTATTTGTATAAATTTAACATTAACATGTGTGAACTTAGCAGGGAAAAATTTGACAAATGCCTATTGCACAACATAGCATAATAAGCAGGTTCATTGTTTTTTTAATTTATATAACACAGCATAAATGAGGTTTCATACTACAAACAAAACCAAATGTAAGAAACAAAAAGGTGAAAAAAACCCCGTTATAAATCAGTGACTAACTGTACAGGTGTTTGCTGAAATGTTAACTCTTTCAACTTATATGTCAGTAGGTTGTGGTATCAACGTGCTCCGTACTTGCTAGCAAGGCCGCCCCCTGGTGGCAGGTTGGGAATAGTCTCCATAGAGAGTTGGCGCATGACATGAACCAGGTCAGGAATGCTGTTCTCACCAGACTTCACAATTTCTGCAGGACAGGGATAATGGAGCAGCTAAACATACAGGTGTGTGTTAAGTATAAACTGAAAGCACAAGAAGCCAAATGGTCTTCCTCAATTACTACACATTTACAGTACTTCTGTAGCCATGTCACCTTCTACACGCTTCTGCAGGAACTGGTCCAGTTCTGCTTCTCTCCTCACTGCCTCCTCACTCACCTTGGGGCCCTTGGGCAAGCACACTAACACCACACTCATGTTGTCACGGCTTCCCTGGGAACAAAAAAGGAAAGGAGTGGACATGTCCCATAGCAATTAGCAAGTGCTTGCTTGTATACACACACACACACACACACACACACAAAATCCTCTGCAGCCATGAGGATTGTGCCTTTGCACAGCTTTGGTATATTATAGTAATGCTGTGCAGTACAACAGAGTGCCACACAGAAAAACTGGAGTAACAGGTCACAGCAGGTTAGTAATGTTAAAAATCCTCAGAAAGCAAGAGGACCCTGCATTCCTACCTTGTGCAGACAGGTGTCCACAACTTCGTTGCACACCTTTTCTAGGTCATCCCACACCTCCAGCCGGGAGCGCACAAACTGGCAAAGCTCCTCATTGCTCATAACATCCCAGATGCCGTCGCAGGCCAGCACCACAAACTCATCCTCCTCGCACCGTGGGATTTCAAACACCTCGGGCTCAGGAGACACCAACTGCTCTGTGGGACCTTTGCCATCCACGCATTTGTAGTCGTAGTCACCGAGTGCACGGGAGACAGCCAGCGAGCCATTGACCCGCTGAATCATGACAGAGCCGCCAGCGTTTTGGATGCGTTCTCGCTCCCGTGGGTCGCAGGGTTTGTGGTCCTGTGTGGAGAAGCGCACTTGTCTGCTGCGGCTTAGCACGGCCCGCGAGTCGCCACAGTTGATGAAGTACAGGTGGCTCGGTGATACCATCACGGCCACTGCTGTGGAACCACTGCGGTCCGGCCCACCGTGGGCATCCGAGAAACCCCGCATGTCCTCATCTATTTTCAGGAAGCCAGCATGCACGGCGCTCTTGACAGCATCCACGGTGGGCTCGGTCTGGCCAGCAGTGCAGAAGCCCTCACTGCCCGTGATGCACTCCAGCAGGTGGTGTGAACAGTAGTTGGCAACGCGAGAGCCAGCGTGTCCGTCGTACACGGCAAAGAAAGACCAGTCATCCAAGCCCTTTGGCAGGCCCAACACAGCAGTGTGTGCGTCCTCCATCTCTACGCGCCAGCCTTGCATGCTACTCAGGCCAAAGCGTAGCCCATTCCCCTCCCCATGGACATTGAGCTTATCCGTCTTGGGCTTGTCCAGAAATGCCCCCATGGTTCAGAGCACCGCCAGGGCCGGGCTAATAGAGAAAAGATAGACAGAGCAACAGAACATTAATCCAAAATGCATAAACCTTCTTCCCCAATGCTGAACAAATCTGGGATGATTAAGTCCTCAGATTTGAAACAGTTGACCATACAACCTCTAGTGTGGGCCACACCCCACCCTTAAGGCAATAACCAAATCAGATCACTCTCCTGGGTCAATAAAAACCACTCTTACAATGCCTCAGTGATATATAATAGTAGAGTAATACACAAGTTCCTTCACGGTCCGTTACAAGAGAGCCTTCTAGTCACAACTACAATTCTACAACTACAAGTGATTCCTCAAATGTGTACACCTATGGTAAATATTCATAGAAGCTTTTTGTAGCTCAGTGGACATCCCAGTGTGCAGGACCCTGACTGATCTCTCTCCCTGCATTGCTATGAATGGGGCAGCTTTAAGCTGCTTTAATTTCAGCCCTGGCTGTAAGCACTTTGTACAGGCTCAAATAAACCACCAAAAAAAAACTGAGCAAACAGGACACACTACACAGTACTACCTGCACAACTGGTCACAGCTCAATGAGCCACTGGACGTTCACTGATCTGTGGAGACCTGGGCCTACAGGGCAATCAGCCATGGTAACATCATCAAATCAAAATGAAACTTGAATAAGCACCTGGGAATCTGTCTCTCAGTTCAGTCAGTGAACTGAGGGTGATGGAAAGTCTCACAGCTATATCAGCAGTCTGTCACTCCACATGTGCAACCAAATGCGCAACCTGGCAGGCCCCATGGTGATCTGAAACTACAAGTAAATTCTGTGCAATGCTGCTAACCTCTGGGTTAGCTTTACACATATCTACTACACAGCCACCAGTGCCTCTGTACTCATATTGTCTGCATTTTCATCGAAGCATATAACATGCGTCTTCTTGTGAGGAACGTACACCAACGCAAAAAGGCCTAGACCCCAAACTGGCAGTATTCTGAAAGGCCTATCAGACTAAATATTTTCTTTTGCTCCAGCTCAGCAGACCTTGAGTCTACCAGTCACAAGAAATAGGCAATGAACATGTTAAGATGACAAATATATAGACTGAAAACTGTTTAATGGGAGTGGAGGAAACTACGTTGCATGGTAAACACAAAATTCCTGCTAAAAATTAAGAACTGTACCACACCATCTCACATGCCAAGTCACCTTCATCTGAATTTCTATATGAAGGCTTCATCAACAAGAAATACACATTAAAAAGGAAAACCCAAGTGGCCTGAAGGGAGAAGAATTTCCTGCTACTGAAGATTATACCAGCAGTGGATGTGCTACAGCAGGGAGTGTGTCCCACTGAAACCTGAAGAGGTATCCACACTGGCATGTCTACTACTAGAAGAATGAGTCCAGTACAAATCACAAGGGCTTTAAAAATACAAACAGCAGTCTCACGACAGCCTGTAATGAAATGCTGAAGACCTTGCATTCCCTGACTGCACAGTGAATACTTTGCCATCATGTGGAAAGCAGGAAAGCTCAAGTGGGTTACAACTTAACAAAAACCCTAATGCTTAGTTTCTCTTCACTGAGATCTAAGGACAGAGGATTCAGCACGAAACTCTTCCACTTTCATGGGTGTGTTGTGAACAAAAATGTTGCTACCTTGTGTGGAGTTCCCACCAGCAAAGTGAATCTCATGGTGTCTTACTGTGTTCTGTTGCATAACCACAAATATTTGAATTTTTGAGCTGTTATGACATGTATTAACATGTCTTTTCAGAGCAGACTAATTCACAATGACATTTGGAGAGAAAGCAATACTGGTGCAACAATATCAGAATGTACAGTATTAAGGTCTCAGTCTGACTGTGTGTAAGAACACTCCACCTAAACTAACTGCCTGTCAAAACCTTCAGTAACACCTGTCTGCGATCACTAGTAGCTATAATTAATCATATACAACGTAGAATTTCACAATAACCAAGCATCTCACTTGACCAATACACATCATTCAAACTGGTGTCTTCATGAAACAGGTCAACTCAACTTCTCTACCCTCAGGACAGTTAGGATTATTTATTCAATGCAAACATCAGGTCTGTCACGTTGGGTACAGGAAACGTCACAAAATTACCATTATACATTTTCGCACTGTCATCCTGAATATGCACAAGGGTTTCAGCTATACCTCCTTGCACACCACAGACAAAGATCAGCTGAACCCAAAGACTAAACCCTGGGCTGCAAGGAGAGTCAGGGGGCCCCAACATATTACACCTTCCTTCAACAACACAGGGTAGGGTCATGACCAAACCTATATCACACTTCAAGGCTTCAGCGTTTCCCGGCTAAAAGACGATGGCATATTTTAATCAAAATCAGCTTGCTGGAATTTCAAAGGTGTTCTCACCCTTTTTGTAATACATGTTGTCATGATAATCAAAAAAACATCCCATACAAAAAGAGGGTGAGTTAACAGCCAGCACGCAAAATACTGCTGACTTCACAGCTTGGAAAACTCTCCAGTCAGACTGATGTTCCTCAGGTTGGTAGGCTAGGGGTGTTGTTTATTAAAAAGTTATAAATGCCTAAAATAACTGGAATGTTCAGAACTGTTAGCAGTTTTACGTACTAGACCTGGCCAAACGAAAACTAGGCAGTTAAAACAATGGAATATCAGGATATGGCAGCATCACCATCATTTGTTCCCTTCAGGTGGCAGACACCTTAACAGATTTAAATGCCACTTTGAGCAGAGTTCCTCCTCACAATTAGTCAAGCGCACAGCTCAGAAGCACAGACACACACCACAGCCACAAAAGTGACCAGACACCCCTTAGCCTCAGTCTGCTGCTTGCCCTTTATACCCATCTGTCCAAAAGATGCGTCACCTCAGAGAAAGGGGCACAAAAACCTGATAACTTCCTCAAACGTGAAATTCTCTTCCTTATAGGAAATTTTATGGCCACACAAAGCTGCAAGAAAGAAAATCTAAAGGAGTCTGTATTTTGGATATAAAACACCTTGTACAGACTGGACCACTAGAAGCAGGATATGGGCTGAAAGCCTAGACAAGCCTCCTCGTGTTCAAACAGACATCTTACGAGTTTCCTGAAATAATGCACTAGGGTCGAAGAGAGATGTACAGGTAGCATCATACAACCTAAAGATACAGGAAATCAGTGAGGCATGAACCCCACTTACAAGGTGTCCTAGCAGCCACTGGAGCAGGATGGGGGGGGGCACTGATTACAAAGCTCCCTCTCTGAACCCCAGGGAGCAAGACTATTGTAGCAGAGCAGGTAGCAAGGCAAATAGGCACTTAGGCAGGTAAGAGTCTGCAGGTGCAAATGTTATTGGGGGAAAAGTACTCCAAACAGGTAGACTGGTTGGAAGTCTTATTTGGCGCAAACCTCTGCCATTTAATTCATGTCAGAAATCCTTCTGTACTGGGAAGCCAAAATTTAAAAAAAAAAAAAAAAAAAAAAATTGGCAAAGTAGTGAATCCAGTAATTTTAAAGCGAGACAAACATTTGAATCTCACCTAACCTGTCAGTCTTAATTGTTTGGTCACAACAGTTGTGTGTCCCTTTAAAGATGCTGGGAAGGAAACTTAAATTGATGCTAATGAACACACACTCATTCCTGCCAACAGCTATTACTATTTTGGATAATGAGTCCTCAACGCTACTGCAGTTATACTGACCTCATATTGAACAATGTTGTTTGCTTAGTTCAGCATAATATTTTGTGTCTTATTCCAGTGTCTTTTGCCACTATGTTGCTGTATGTATGCTGTAAGCTTAGGGCAAATTCCTTTGGTATCAATAAAATTAAATGCTGCACATAAAGCAAATGAAGGCAGGAGACTGAAGGCCCAGGAACCATATCACCATTCCTGTCCAACTCCGACCATTATTTGCATTTATTTCAGATGCTGTTCTCCAAAATGATGTACAAGAAACATGTATTTCACAAAAGATGAAGATCTTTAGATACAGGACAACCAGAACACTTCCTGGTTGTCTGATATCACCGTGTTGCTGATTCAAATCACTCAAGCAGGTACCTATAGAAAGGACATTCAAATACAAATTGCACAGACGACCGGAGCAGGTGGTGCTGGACTCATTTATGTAGTTGGCAAGAGATCAGCAAAGAAACTGATCTGAAAAGGGTGGGTTTGGGTTCAGCAGTTCTAAGGGACATCAAAGGCAAAACTGATCCAGGAGTAGGAATACTAAGTGACCAGAGGGGACAATCACTTATTAATTGGTTAGTAAATTTTTTCATCCTAAACCATTTACAATATTTAACCACCACTGACCTTCAGGTCACTAAAGGAATTAGCAAGCAGAACTCCTCAGAGGTGTATTACTTTACTACTGTCATATTACGGCTAGGAATTCTGGGTAAACTAGCCACACAGATCTGGACCCAAACGGGACATTAGCGTTACATAACAACGAGCCCACTGGATTAGCACCTAGCATTTAGCTTCCAGGTAGCAACGCCCTGCACAAAAAGCGCGAGAAACGCTACTGGTTAACCAGGTTGACTAAAGTTAACTGGTAAACGAGAACTGGTTAGTCCTGCTTATCGGTTAAATGGGGGGAGAGAGCTGTTGGTTGTCGGCGCCGGTTGCGGTGCGGCCTGTTCACTGTGTCAAACGCCTGAGGTAGCCTCGCTCCTGGGAGGAAAGTGTGTGCAGAGGCGGCAAACGGCGGCCGACTCACCTTTCTCACAGGTTAAAGCGCTTTAGTCACACCTTTGTGGGTCCGAATGTCCTTTTCGGCCTTTTAACGTTATTTCTGGACAATTCCACACAGACGGGCTCCGTCCTCTTCCTACAGCATTCACACAACCTACATGATTGACACCCGAGCCGCTGCCTGACACCGTCGGGGAAAGCGGACAACCAGCACCACGACGGTCCTAAAACGGGAGAGAGACATGAGAAAAAAAAGGTGAAATTAACGTAAAAAGTACATCGCGTTCCTACCTGCGTTCAGGCACCTTGACGACGCTGCTCTGTTTGAGCCTTCCAGCAAAAGGGGAGGGGTGTGCTCGTTCTCTCAACGATGATTCGTTAACACTTCTTAGACTTGATTGGTCTATAAAGTTGACAGACTTTTTTCTTTAGTGGTAGAAACATTGATTGAAGCAAAGGGGAGAAGGGTGATTGTACTCTCAAAGGTGATTGGTTAACAATTCTTAAACTTGATTGGTGTGTCAAGTTGACAGGTTTCTCCTTAGCAGTAAAATATGCAGCGCTTAGGAAACGGGAGGGACAGGCTCTTTCTCTCAACAGTGACTGGTTAACGATGCTTACACCTGATTGGTTCATCAAGTTGACAGACTTTTTCTCCGTGGTAAAAACATTCAGGTTTGAGGCAGAGGGGGCGGGGCGAGTTCGTACTTTCGTCAACGATTGGTTAAAACATTGTAAAATATTATTGGAGTATCGTGTTGACGGGCATGTTAACTCAAGATACAGGCCTATTACAAACAATTGAACACTCAGCACTTACGGCAAACGACCACCGGTTTACATTCTTCAAGATGATTGGATCAAGTCGACGGACATTTGACGTATCGCTTTCAGTGTTGCAACAAAGGGGCGGGTCTAATATCCGAGTTGAGCGACGGCTTAAAATTAAAACCCTCTGCGAGCCACTTTCGGACTTGTTTAGTTTGGTTTATTTTAGGTTCTGGAGAAGTATGAGTTTACAAATATGAGTTTATCTGTTAATTTTAATATGTTAATTATCAAAATTCGTCAAAGCGTTTGTTCAATTAATACACGCTCAGTTGGGGTTAGGGCTTCCATTCTTTTATTTCTGTTAAAGTGAGAACTTTATGAATCAATGTGACCAATCAATCCAGAAATAATTCAGCAATTATACTGTATTTAAAGTTTAACATTATAGTTTATTGCAGTTTTGTGTTGTTTGCATTCATTAGTTCCCACATCAACATCTCACCGGTTTATCCTATGAAATAAACATGAAAATCATATTTTCAAACACTACTACCTTCAGGAAGATTATTTATAATTGTGATATTGACAGGGCATATTGTCAGAGGTGTTTTTTCTTTCACCAAAGGAGACACAAAAGGAACCAGCTTCTCAGTGAAAGTGTCTTTCAAAGTGTAGATGGGCGACATGTCAGTGGCGTTAAAGAAGGACACCCCCCCCCCCCCATAGTCCAGCTGAACCCTGATCCTCTCGGGTTTCCTCTCAAGCATGAGAGGGGTCCATGGGGCTATGCATGCCGCATACTTGTCCTTTTTCTGGTGGATGGCCCAGCACCCACTGGTTGGCTGAATACACAGCTACCCTTCCCTTCTCATGAACTGGCTTGCCACACCCAAGGCCCAGAAGGCCCTGTTCTTAACTTGCACTTCCCCAGCAGTGTTTCTCACTGGAAAATCCCTCAGCGCCCAGGATGCAGGCAGAGGGATGGAACCTTTATGGGTTACTGGGTACATCCTGGATACCATCAGATATGATCACTCGTGTGAAATCATCAGACAGAATCAAAGATGACTCAGCTGTGTTTTGGTCCAGTGTTATCAGTGCTCAAGAAGGAGGTGAAACAGAATATGTAACCATTACAAACAAGTTCATTTAAGGTTGAAGGCAGGTGTACACCTTGTGGTTGCATTCTGTTGCCTATTTTATATGTTATTCATAACTATTTAAAGGTTTGGGCAGTCAGCTGAATACACACAAAATACTCACTGTATGTGACAATCTGCTGCATCTTCTCTCAGACTTTGAAGCTCAGGGAACTCAGGTGTTTGGCCACATCTATCCTAGCCCCTGAAACCAGCTTTGGATCCTGCAGTTTACAATGGGCTCTGCAGAAACCAACCGTTATTTAACACCTTGCATATTATGTAGGGTGATGGAGAGAAATAAATTCAGTTTACTTACCTGCTCTTTATATTGTCAACATTCTAGAGAAGAAAAGAAAAACAGTTACAGTGAAAATGTACAGTAGTTTAACATGAACGCCAGGTCTCAAGCACAGATAGCTAATCTGCAAACCATCGAGCTCTAAGAAAATCTTCAAAGACTGTGTGTGAAGTTTCAATAACACGCAATTTGATAAACAGCACATATTAATTAGATCACCTCAGTGAACAAGACATCATGGGTCTCCATCTCATCTTCCACTCCTCAGACTGCCAAAGCCAAACTGGTCATCTCTTTTATGAGGTTCTCAGTGTTCTCCTTCATCCTCTGAGTCTTCTGCTCCTCTTCCTCCCTCTTTGCAGCCAATCTAGCCTCCTCTTCATCTCGAAGAAACTGGTGGAGCTTCTCAAACGCCTTCTTAATCTGCTTTTCTGTTTGTTGGGCTTCAGTCTATGGTGTATTTATTGAAGTAAACTATTGAAACTAGTGATTTTTGGTGTTTTTGTGTGAAACCTGGTTTAGGTCACGCAAGACAAAGTTAGCTGTAGAGCATGTTGATCTTACATACAGTACTGTGCAAAAGTCTTAGACATGCAAACTTCAGTGTCTGTTGAGAAGTACAGGTAGATTCTTATCTGCCATCAGGGACGTTTCTGATTGGTCCCAAATTCATTCTGCAGCCCGAGAATGACCTCAAACACCCAATCTCAATCATACAAAACTATGTTGAGCAAAAAGAAGGAATCCTGCAACAGATGGTATGGTCCCCACAGAGCCCTCATCTCAACACGATCAAGTCAGGCTGGGAGGACATGCAGAGACAGTCAAAGTCTGCAGAAGGACTGTGGCCAGTTCCTCAAAATGTTTGGAAGAACCTACCAACCCCCTACCTTAAACTGCATGGTTTGCATAAGAGAATTGATGCTGTTTTAAAGGCAAAGGGTGGTCCCACCAAATATTGATTTGATTGAGTTTTTTTTTTTATTTTCTGCACTTTTTAGAAGGTTTATTGATTAATAAGTATTCATGGCATTATTTTTGGAACCATCCACGATATATTGCATTTTTCCCACAGGTGCCTAAGACTTTTGCACAGTACTGTATATTTCAATGCGCATGTCAAAAAATGTGTTTGACAAGTTAATAATCATTGCAGCAGAGCGTTTGTAGACAGTGTAAAAGCTACATTAATGTACCCTATTTACCTTAATATGCCCCGCCATTTTCACTTCAACATCCTTAATGTGCCCAAAGGCTTTCATTTTTTCCTTCATCAGTCTGAGAGGCTCCTTCAGCTCCTCCTGTAGTGTGAGAACTACAGTTACATCCAGAAGGTGGGATTAACGTATAAAATCGTGCTAATTTCCCCACTTATTGCCACGCATTTCTGAAGAAGGTCATTATAAAATTTACCAGTTGTGTGATCTTTTATGACTAAATGAGCTCAGTCAGATAGACAGCGCAAGGCAGCTGTGGTGTCACCTTCAAGTCACCTGCTCTTTCCTGAATGGGGCACACTGGGTGGTTTTGATGCTCCTTTACTTTCATACACACCAGGCAGATGGCCTCCTGATCCTGAAGACAGTAGAGTTTCCTTTCTTCCTGGTGCAGTGAGCAAAGTTGTTTGCTGGGTTCTCTGGGGGGCACATGGTGTTTCAGCAGGTGGGCCCCAACAATGTCGTTCAGCTCCCTCTTCTGCGAAATTGTGCTCTTCATCCCACAGACTGGACATGTTGACTCACAGGCGGTTCCTGTCCCTTCATCGCCATTCCCAGGAACACAGTCCTTGCAGACGTTATGTTTGCACGATAGCCTCACAGGGTCCCAGAAGAAACCATAACATATAGGGCACATGAGCGGGGTCTTGAAGGAAGACTGTTCTGATCCCGTTTTGCTCCTTATTGAGAAAACATGAACTGGAAAAGTTGCTGACGGAGTTCAGTGTGATAAAGGAGTCCAGAGTCCAGAAATGTGAAATGACTGCAAGAAATGGACAAAAAACTGGACTCATTTTTCTCTGCACATGTAGGCATGACTGAGTTGTGTTTCCTCTCCAGAAACATACAGATATTTTGTGTCTTTGTATATATTTTTAAAAATGCTTGCCTTATTCAGTGCTCCATTGTCTGCCCAAAAAGGAATGTTTGGGGTTTTGAGTGTTGTGTGTGTGCCTAGGTGATAATAACAGTGGTTTTCTGACTGCAAATCCATTCTAAAGTCAGGATTACAAATTATTGTGGATGCATTTCATCTGGATTTCAATAATATGGAAACCATAGGAAATCTGCTGAAGCCACTCACACCTCTATTTGTGCTGTCCCCTGTAGGTGCTTTCATGCCATGGCTGTTTTGCGTTGTGGAAGTCGGGCCCTCTAAGTACAGGTGCTCTGATTTTGCACCAGTACCTTAATAAAACAAGAAACTCAAGTAATGACTTTAGTAAAGCAATTGGAAACTGAACAGAGTTGGACATGCCAATAGATTAAATCCATGCTTAGCTGTATGGGGTGTTTATTCCTCACACCCTGTACGGCTCATATGTGAACCATTTTGCGGTTTGTGTTCAGTGAAAGCCCTGAAAATGTCATCTTTGCAGCCTGTAATTCAAAGACTTTTTAAAATGTCATTTTTTTTAAAGGAGCTACACAAATTTTAGGAAATTTATTATTCAGGTCTATTTTCACCCTCATTGAATTCCTTTCTTTTTGCACACTGTTCCTGTGTTCTGTTTATAATAACATGACAGCATAGTTTTCGGTTCAAGAAGCCCTTGCTGTTATTTTCAATGAAGGTCACCTCCAGAAAGAGCCAGGAGATGATGAAGAAGTATCAAAAGAGGGGGACGACGTGGCGCAAAATGATTACAGCTCCTCAGATGAGCAAGAAGAGATTGCTGAGGAAGAGGACAAGTGAGACATCTATGTCCAAAAATTGTTCCATTATTCGGTCCTCAGCACCTTCCAAAAAAGCTGAATGGAAGACTGTGGAAAATATAACATGGATAATTCCAGCATCAACCAGAGTAGCTGATCTCCATGTCTCTGACATTTTGACAATTTTTCTGCTGTTTTTTTTCCCACCAGCTATTGGAAAAAATTGAAAGTTTCTCTTTCTTCCCACAACAGCCCTTGTGTCGTACATGCCAAAGAGGAGCAAGAATATTGTCCTTATGAGTACAATTCACAAGGATGGCGAGGCCAGTTCAAGAGAAGACCAAAAAACACCCATTATCCTGGCTCACAACTCCCATGAAGGGGAGGGGTGGATAATTTGGATAGGGTCACAGGTACGTGCAGCTGCAGGAGGACGGCTGCTCGCTGGCTCCTCACAATATTATATAACATTATTGACATTTTATGGTACAACTGTCTTGTGACCTGGAGTGAGGATAACCCCATCTGGAGAGCCAGCAAGAGGAACTGGAAGAGGCTGTTTTTGGAGGACCTTGGGGGGGCACAGCCATCTGGAGTTCGTCCCAGAATCAACAGATGCCAGGCTGTGAAACTACACCTTGAATGGCACACCAGCTGTACACCCATGCATATGCTACAGGTAACTTAGATTGAACAATTACCTTGAAACACACATCTTTGTACTGTTGGAGGAAACCAGATCACCCAGGAGACATCCACATAGATAAGGTAAGAACATGGAAACTCCACACAAACTGAGCTGCGCCACTGTGCTGGGTTCCTAGTGTATATATAGGATGACTTTTATATTTTGTGTAGCCAGATGTGGGGTGGAGACAACTGCACATACAGGACAAAGGAAAAAGACGCCAGGTTTTACTGACAAAAAATGTTGTTATTGTCAAAATCCAAATAAAATAAAACTGGGAAAATGCGCCCTTAAAACAAAATTAAATTAGACACAACAACAAATAACAAAAAAAAAAAAATCACAGAACACACCCATGGCCAACTGCTCCATCTTTAAACTCTCCTCAAGCCCTCCAACCCAGGTCTTGCCAAATCTTTCATAAATCCTCAAACCTGCTACCTTAAAGGTTTATATTCACTCACACTCAATCTGGAATTGCTCTGGGATTATTAGAGAAAAATACGTAGCCTCCAAGTATAAATTAAAATACGCTTTAAGGATGTACAGCAGAAAAGTACAAGTATGTTCTCATAAATTTGTACAATAATCCTAATTCGAATAATATGAGCGTGTTCACAACTGTGAGTAACTTATACCCCGTCCACCGTGTACCCTGACTAACAAGCACCTTTTGCTTCCAGGATCAGCTTCAGACCACCTTGACCCTGACCTACACAAGCGGTTAACCATGAGCAAGTCTTCTAGTGATGGACTTCAGTGCAGCACTAGGTGGCAATGTTCTCCACGGTCCTCCACTGAGTCCTCTGCTTTGCTGGCGAGTCATGATGGCTCAGACATTGTTTACACCTGAGACAGCTGGTGTACACGGCTACAAATGTAACTTTTGAAATCCCTTTGTTTCCTATAAAGCCGCAATAGAAGAATTATTCTTTACACCCTTTATTTACAAATATTTAGTAGTTTTTGTCTTTGTGTGTGTGTTCAAAAGCATTATAAAAATCCGAATATTACTTATAAAATGAAGTGTACATATAATAATACAGTCACATTGTTCAAAGTGTACCTTATGATAATAACAATGCCTTATAAAGTCATGGTGTAAGAACCAAGTTCAGTTCCTCTTTCTAGATGGGTGTGTCAAAGTAGCCGTCATGTTGTCACTGTCCATGTCCTCCGGAGTGCGGTTTGACATTCTTAGGATCCAAGTGATGGATGAATTGGTCTTCAGTTGTTTCCTTGCCAGACACAACTATGAAACTGACCACAATGTTTTTCATACAAAGTCTGACACCTAATAATCTTTCCTACTGTTTATAAGGGGATAAATTGTTGCTATTATTGAGTGATACTGTTATGAATTTTTGCACTTATATGCTACAGTAACTACAAAATAGTTACATTATAAGGTGTTTTATAAATTTTATTATGTGCTGAATAGTTTTCATTTTGCATCTTATGCCACTGGCATCCCATCCTGGGTGTAGTTTCATATTCTGGCTCTCAGTGATTCCAGGATAGGCCCCAGACTGCTGTAACCCTGGATAAAGTTACTGACAATGGATGGGGAGGATGGATAAATAAATGGATGGATCTTATGACAATGTGGTTCAATTTTAGTAACTGTGACTGTGAGGTTGGAGTAAATATTATAGTAAATAATAAATAATAAATACACTGCAAAGCTGAGACAAAATGTGGCCTCAAGCCAATAATGGTAGTCTTTAGTACACTTCACAAAGGGAACCATCCTGAGTGAATTTGTTTTTTGTTTTTAAACTTCATATCAAGGTTTTAAAGCCATGATGTTACATAAATCAAACAAATAAATGCTGAAGAAGGTTGTGAACTACTACACTGTGTTGAGGACTGAGACCCTTCCTCTTTCCCTTCTTTTGTACTGTCCGCTGATGGTAAAACCTTCACGAGGAAGTGAAGAAAGGCAACAAGTGAAGCAAATGAGGAAACTGTCAAGCCATACAAGTCACATTGTGGTCCCCTATGAGAGGCATACTTATCTTTTGGTTATTTTTCAGAAATATTGGACCCCTGTAAGGGATCTGTGACTGCTGACCCTGATGCAAGTCAGTTAGGAAGCCAGGATTAAGAGCAGGTGATAATCCTTTCGTAGAGTCCCAACCTGGCTTTGTGTCCAGGTGAAGGGCTGCAGATCTTCGCCTGCCACACACAAGCAGAGCACCACCCTCTACAGTGCAACGTTTAGCAGCACTTGGATGCCATCCACTGCAGAATTCCCCGAAGTCCTCAGCAGTCCTGGAATAGCTCTGCTGCAATGGTGTTGCCCTCTGAGTGGCGCTGGCTGCCAAGGCTCATACCACGACCTTCGGCTTCCCACAGCAGCTATCCATTCCTCCAACAGCAGCCTCGCCAGGCACAGGCCAGCTGGAGGCACGAGGTATGACAGCAAGACCTCTGCACTTGCCTTTTCCTTCCCCTTTTTATTTACTGTGGATTCTCTTTCTCCTCTCTCTTCACTGTCACCTGTCTTTAAACATTGCATCTGACGTAAAGTAGGTGCTTATGCACTTGTTGTGCCAGGTTATCTTAATCATACTTTCCTAAAGGCGTGGAAATCCCTGCAACTGAACCACAATCCCTCAAGCAACCTCTGACCCCTTTGCTAAAAGATGGGAAGGATTTTTATTTTATTTGTAGCTGTCGTCATATATATCTGTATGTTTTTAAAAAAAAAAATGTTAAAAACTGCATGTTTGTTGATAAAATTAAAAATACATGCAATAACAAATTGTTAAAAAATATATCATTTTAAGGTTGTGTGTAACAACAAAACTCAGCAAGAAGCATCCACAATCCTTCTCTCCTTCACTCATCCACCAGAACATCTGATGTTTTTGCTGTCGCTGTTGCCCTGACTGCAGTCAATTCATAAACACAAATGGACTGTGACATCACTATGCATAGTCCAAAGTATGAAACTAGGCATTAGTGATGACTGACAGGCAAGGAAAAAGTAACCCGATCTCAGTCCTTTTCAACTGCAAAATAGGCAATGATTTTTTTTAAAAAAGGACTGAAACTTCTTAGATTACTGATGATCCAACTTTGTTATTCTGTTCCCTTGCGATTCCCCTCCAACTCACTCCCTGCACCATGTATGCATGCAAGTGTCATGTACACAGCTGTAAGTAAGCTGCAGCCAGCTTGCAAAAGTGTCCCGGTCAGACAGGGATGACGTTTGAGGACTTCCCTCCTCAGTAAAGTCCCTGACCAGCCACACTCAGGCCAATCTGAGATCTCCTTGTTTTCACACCACTTTTTCAGCACTGATAGAGCTGGACACACTGAGCTTGGGAATACAAAGAGGCCCAGAGCTGAGATCCAGCTTATTTGATGTTCAGCATCAAATAAGAAAACATTTATATGGTCGGTATGGCTTAGAAACGCAGGGCCTGCGATTGTGGATGATATGATGATGACACTGAAGTGAGACAGCAATGAAACAGCACAGTTGGGGTTTGAGTGGATTCCTGTCAGACCAAAGAAGACACACATTGGGCTGATTTACCGTAAGGAACAGTTACCACCAGTGGCTTAAGGCTGACTGGCAGTTATTGTAAGTAAAGCTACTGAGGCCATGTGAGGTCATCTGTGTAGCACGAGGCCTGTTGTACAGTCATGAGTGGTGCAAGTTAGACATGGACACAGATAACAGGACTCAAGTGGAGTGGGTCATCTTCAGTCACCCGCAATATTCACAGCTCTTAACCCACCAAGTCAAAGGTCAAGATGGCTGAGAGTTATAATGATTTGTGTGTGAGTCAATGACTGAGTGAGGTGGTCTGGGGGTCTCTCCCTTCGTGGATGTTCTGGTTCTCATGCTGGTCTCATTTTGTCCCATATCATATCGTGGTCTTTTTGTTGGTCCAGCTGTTTGCCCTGATTCTGGTCCTGATGGTATCCTTGTGCCATATTTGGTCTGGTTTGGAAACCTGTCCACATCCCTTCATTAGACCCCTGCAGCAGCAGGGAATTCTAGGAGGATCTCCGGTGTTTTACCCATCAGAGATGTGAGCCTAGCAGCTGGTCCAGCAAGGATGCACATTTAGATCCATACACAACTCCCTAAAGCCACAAACTGCAGCACTTTCCAGCCGACAGTTCGAAAACTGAAATAAACCAAGAAAGAATGCCCTTGAACGGCTCAGTTTAGATCTGGGATTAATTAGAAGTCATTAAATATGAAGTGGGGTTTGTGGGCATCGGAGACTGTCTCATTACAGGCTGCACCAGCTCCTGGGGTTTCCATATTCCAGAACCTTCCTTAGATTTATATATTGCTCTCCATCCGGGGATGTATACACATCACAGTTGGCTTTGGATTTATGATACTTCCGTGCTATTTTTAAGCCTATGTACACAAGTTTTTTTTGTTGTTGTTTTGTTGTTTTCTGGGGGGGGGGGGGGGNATGCTTTTCTTTTTTATATTTTTTTTTTTACTTATTTTTTTTTTTTTTTTTTTTTTTTTTTTGGGGGGGGGGGGGGGGGGTGTCAACTTCAGCATGTTTCTCCCAGCCGAAAAGAAAACACCAGTCTGACATTCTCAGCGGCCCATAGTGAGGAAATGCTCAGAGGTGAGGAAGTGCCTGGACTTCAAAGACAGGAAGCCAAGGTGTGGGAAGACGGCGCGAGAGTTTGCAAGTCTAAGCTGTTCACGTTGCGATTATCCTGTTGTTGGGGAAGTCCCCTCCTCTTTTATATCCAGGATGCTTGTGTGCATGTGTCTGCGGTGGGAAGTGCACCAGAGGTGGTTTTGATATCACACTTTAAAGGGTTTTTGCACTCAGTTGGGCTGAGACTCCATCCATCTACCTTGGTTCCCTGTGAAACAACAGAGTGGAACTGAAGGGTTGAGGATCCCTCACAATGCACAAGGATACCCCCAACATTCAGGGTGACCCCACAGCAACAGACCAGCAACAGAAACTGTGAGGCAGTAGGTGGCACAGTCACTGTCTCATACCCAACAGTCCTTGGTTCAGATCTCACCTTGATCATGATTCATACCCTGTACTGATAGAGTAAAAATTGCACAGCTGTATAAAGAAGTAACTCACTGGAGCTTAGTGTACAAACATTGAAAGTCGCTTTGGAGAAAAGTATCAGGTAAAACTACTGATGGAGAAAAAAAGGCATCAAGAGATGAGTTCTGGATTTCTTGCTGAAGAGAACTGTGGTCACAGAAGGAGTCAAAATGACATAAATTTGACTGTAAATGTATGTGACTCAGTGCCAGTGACACTGAGCCCTCCTGCTAGTAGGACACCGATCCAGGGCTGTGTGTGAATGAAATGTTAGGATAACACTGGGGGCTGCTGGGAAAACATGGCCCCTACAATGGTGGCAGGGGAACTGTGGGTCAACTGTAGCGCGGTGTGTGTGTGTGTTTGTGTGTTCTGGGTGCGGCCCGGTCTCTGCGAGGGTGTTGCTCCCCCCACTGGGTGTAATGAAAGGCTTCCGTGCTGCGGCCAGCCCCATAACGGTGCACTTTAAACTGAGCGCACTGTGGTTGTGCCCGGGTTGGGGGGGGGGGGGGGGTTTTTGAAAAACACACACAAAAAAAAAAAAAAAAAAANGGGGGGGGGGGGGGGGGGGGGCTGTCTGAAAACACACACACACAAAGAAAAAAAAAAAACTCCTCAGTAGCAAGAACGCCAGCCTGACGTTTTTCTTTCCTTAAAATATATGTGTGAATAATACACCCCATTATGTTATTTCTGTTCTTAATAATACATTTCTCATGACTCATTCTCAAACAAAAAACAAATGTTTGACTTTTTATGCCAGTGTGCGTCGAGATGATTACACATCTGCCAAAACACGCAGGCCAGCAGAAATGTACAAAAAATAACCATACACAGCAGACCGAATGAGATAACTGGATCCTGCTTTCCTTTCCCCTTCCTCTTCTGGCTTCCTCAAACTTGGTGCTCGAGTTTTTGCTTCTGCGTAGATTCTGTGTGATCGATGTGCAGGTCAATGGCTCCGTGACATCACAGAGGCATACTTGGCTGTAACTTAGGGACACTTGAGCTTCTCGATTTTGACGTCTGACCGGCATTTGGCAAACACTGACACCCTGCAAGCAAAGTATCTCCTCCACTTCCCTCATCCAAGCTCTGAAACTGAAGATGTCTGCCATCACAAACCATGTACTGCGCTTGTCTGCTGCATACCGCATATTCGTTTGCTTAATATGCATGATTTAAGTTCTAAAAAATACAGCATTTGTTTTAACACTCCATGCTAATATGCTGAGATTCAATGCTTCATTGCACATCACTGGGGTCTCAGATGTAAAACGTTGGCAAAGTGGGACGTGGAAGGTAACCGACATCAAAGCTACAAAGATTCTTCATTTAATTAAATATGACACAAGGGTTTCTTTAGGTTAGTGATTTTTCATGCTTAAGAATCTATTTATTGGCGCTTTATTGTACTGTGTATACAGTAAATGCTGTTTCTTCTTCAAACTGTGTTACTTTATGCTTAACTCTATTAGTTAAATATGGTGTGATGTCTGTAGTTTTTTTGTGTTAAATGTGACAAGAGCCCACCATGTTAAATTCCAAATCACAGGTCCGGAAGCTTTCAGGTTTGAGCTTTGCTCAGCTGCTTTTCACTGGATGTCACCCAGTTCCAGTTGAAACTCCACGTCCTCCAGGTCCTAGACCGCCCACTCAAAAAGTCCTATGGAGTTGACCCACTGTCTGATCGAGGGCTCGGAACAGGCTGGGGGGATGTCCATTCTACCAAAATTCACCCACCATGAACTCTGTTTTTGTAAAACCTCTATTTGCTGTCACAGCTCTCCATCTGGGCTGCATGAGCTCAACGTCACTAAATACCATGTGCATACCATACTTTGTAGTATTTAGAATTTTGAATGCTGACACATCAGATAAAACAAAACAGTTTAACATGTGACATTGTGGGAGCTAATTTGTTTATTAAAGTTAGACAAAATATTTTTAAAAAGATGATAAAATTGAAGAAATATTTTACACTTGTAACATTTTTATAAGATTTTTTTCTTGATTCCTAATTCTTTTATCTAGTATTCTTTCCTTTTTTATATACACTAGACACATAAATACATACAAACGTAGATATATCTGTATGTATACATTCTGCATTTTAATACGGTTTTTGTAATAGTTCTGTAATGGTTCTCGGGAATTGTGATCATTGCATTCTGTAACGAAACAGGAATAATATTTCTTACTATATTTGAGTTTTGAGTAATTTTTGGCAGTATTTGGGTCCTGCTTGAAACAAGTTAAAATCTTCCCCATAAGAAATAATAAGATTTGTTCTTTTGATTTAAAAATTTTCACCTAACCAGTGGATTTCCGTGAATAAATTAAGTTTGTAAATGGTGGAATCGGTGTAAAAATAGTGCATTTGTTAGAAGATAGACAAATGTTTAAACTGGACCAACCGACAGTGTTACTGTTCATTCAAAAGTGATATACAGTATATTAAACCCAGAGGCTGATTGGTGACACGGCTGGAGGAAAAAAGCTATTTCTGAAGCAACAGTGAGACCAAAGTCTAGAGAGGCTGCAGCTAAACAGTTAATGTGCCTCTCTGAAGGACTGCGGTGTGAAGCGGCATTTCGGCAGTACAGTTTATTTAGCTTTTTGGAAAGTCCCGCGTCGCTATAGTTATATTCAGCTCCACCCAGAAGGGTGATGATCCCCCTCCCTCAGTGACATACGCAGATACATGCAAAAAAACAAACACACACAGATAGACTAGCATTGCAGATAGTTAGTTCCCTTTTCAGTCAAAAACACAGTTCCTCTATGCACCTCTGAGTATATAAGCATTGCCTGTTTTTAGCTCTGTGTGTGTGTGTGTGTGTGTGTGTGTGTGAAAGCTGCAGATAAACTACACGGTTCTGCCCATCAGAAAAACTTTCACTTCCTTGTTGAATTAGGGACCACTTCCTGTAACTGAATTGTTTAGAAATATATAGAAATTAAAATCCAGGCCCTTGGTGAGTTTTTCTCAGTTGCGGCCCGTCAGCCCTGTTTCGCTGTAAACCGTTGGCCAGCTTAGGCCAGGAAGGTGCGGCGACTGGGAGTTATATAATGAGATGATGACCGTCTACGCGAACACTGACATGCAGGTTGGGGGTCAGAGGTTGTGGAGAGGGAGTCTGTGTTAAACCAGAAGATCCTTCAGTTGCTGCAGCGTGAAGATAAAAACCCCAGTGTCTTTGAAATGTGGAAAACATCAGTGGGGGGGGTTCAGTTTACCTAAAGGGCATTGGCCAGGGATTGGAGGGGTGTTCATTAATCGTAATTATTTACCTACATTGCTCAGCATCGGGTTACATTTTACGGGCCAAGTATGTTGGCACAGTCAATAAATCCTGTACAAATAGTACAATTATGTACAGCAAGCATGTTATCATAATTGAATAATAAGGTCATAGAGGCAGGAAAAGCAGCAAGAATAAATGTAAAGCATAGTTGCTGACACGCTAGTCAATAAACTACTTGAGGATTACATTGTTATCAGGTCAAAGGCTCATTTGCATTCTGTTAGGATGGGATAGTGTAGGACTTTATTAATGCCTGTGGGAAAATTCACACACAGCAGGTTAACACGCGACGCGTAACAAAATAGTGAGGTTCCCAACGCAATGAATAAATGAATAAGAAATAACAAAAGACAGTTACAAATTACAGATATAACAGACAAACAAATAAACGAGCGTAAAGACTACTTTGTTGGTTTTAAGGTTCATTCAAGTGTAGATTTGGATTAGAGTGTGGAGTTCAGAGGTTGAGAAGGGAGACTGTTTTAAATTTTTAAAAAAAAAACTATTTTTCATCATCACTAAAACCATTTTTTTGAGATGCAGTACAGTTATTTCATCTAAAATGCCCTGCCTCTGATCCAGCGAACACACAAATACACAAACACACACGTTCAAAAAGTGCAATATCCCTTAGGATTAATAATGTTTTACATCATTTCAGGTTTTAACCTCAGATTTAAACTCATATCACGTCTATGCCATCTTTGAAGAGCGACGTTTTGAACGTTTGAGGTGGGGAGCTGTTGACCCAACAAACTCCCCAAAACACCCCCTCCCAGAGAGCCCTTTTGAAAGCATAGGGAGCAGATAAGACCCCCCACTGGTTCATCTGTCCCACAGCAGGAAGTGAGAGCTGTAAAAACCCAGTTTCTGTCTCTCATCACACCTTTGTCTCCTCCTCCCTTTCCCTTGTGCCAGTCCCGAATGACACCTTTGCTGTGTGTGACAGCGTGTGGGTGTGCATGAGTGTGTTTATTATCTACGTGTGACATCACGGCTGGAGGAGTGCAGGCATCACGTGAACCTGCATGCAGAATGGTGTGCAGCTGCGATGCTCCACAACGTCAACAAGCTGCTTTCAAAAACAGGAAAGATCTGGTCTTGCAGGGAAGAGATCTGAAAGGGTAGAGGTCTAGAGGCTTTTGAGATACTGTTATCTTACAGATCTCTCTAGCTCTTTCCAGGTCTTGCCAGGCATCTGTAGGACTTTCCACAGGCCTACCAGCCCTGCTCCTGGAGGAGCTCCTCTGAGGACGCTGTAGTTGACCTGAAGAGTGTCAGCTACGGAATGCATCAGCTCTAAACACTCAATGGATTTTAAAGTTTGGTTGTACTTCTTTGCGTGTGTGTGTGTGTGTGTGTGTGTGTGTGTAAGTAAATGGGCCTCGTCCTATCCACTGCTTTCCGTGGGTGTCCTTTCACATCTTCAGTACACACTTTCAAGCCTGTGTCTGGCAGATGTCTGTGCTCTGAGCTCAGTGTTCATCTGAAAACCCTTCCAGAGAGATGATGGGTCCAAAAAATCTTCCCCTAGGGGAAATCTTTAATTTTAACAAAAAAGGAGAAATCAGTCAAACTTCCCCTTTAGCAACATGACCCCCTTGACCATTGCCATGGAAACATGTTTAAGTCAGCACAAAGGCACAGTGTCCCAATGGCGAAGACGTTGTGCAGACATCTTGGCGGCCGTCCCGCATCCCCCCAAGTGGAGGGTGACGTCATGTGTCCCAAGTGAAAACACGTCATACAGGAGGATCTTGTGTGAATGGAGTTTTGTTTGACTTGTTTGGGGTGCAAAGTTTACACAGCCGCCAGAACGCTCCTCACGATAAGATGCTAATTAAGCACAATTCCGACAATAAATCTCACATTCTAGAACATTCCAGACGACACCGTCACAGTTTCATTTTGAATTCTCTTCTATGTGTGCATTTATTTCCCAATCCTCACCCAGCTTCCATGATGAATTGAATCATACAAAAGGGGTCATTGTCCAAATATCTCTAGTAACAAATTATATAATCCAAAGGCCTAATCATCCAAGAAAAGGACTCTTTGTGGCGAGTGGAGAGGAGCAACTGGCAATTTATGGTGGCAGGAATTTTGCAAAATTGTTACATGTGACAAACAGAAATAGTTTTGGAACGCGGGTTCTGCAAATAGCGCAGTACGGGCCACGAGCGCACAACTCCCTTCCTCGCAAACTTCTGCGCTAGGTTCACCCGTCATCTCCACTCCTTTCACTGGACATGCAGGACAGGTCTGACTTTAGGAACAGACAACTGCAGTGCAAATGTATTCATTTAATAGAGCATTTTTCTAGATCTCAGCTGATCTGTCTGTATCTGGGACTGAAATGTAGTTTGGTGTACAGAACCAGATGTTGAGGTGTCCACTGACTGCAGATGATATTACGTGCTTGACATTTCATTGCTCTGTGTGTGTGTGTGTTCCACTTTTTCAGTACTTTACCCGTCGGTAAAGTTTTAACTCAGTGTAACCGCACGGCGTCGCAAAAGTACCATTTCAGACGCCCCGAAGACCACTTTACACCAAAATAAACCGCAATCGATCACTGCGCTCGTTACAAAACAAAAAAAAGTCCCATTTTGTAAATTATTTCAAAATCTTTCATGAAGGTTATTTGTAAAAATTAGACCTCCGCAATATTACAACATGGTTACGAGGGGGAACTTCTTAATTCAATTTAAACCCAATAAAAGCATAATGTGATCTTTGGTACGCATGTAAAACAGTAAAAAAACGTCCCTAAATGTTATAAAAGTTTTACAGAATAAAAACCAACCAGATTAGGAAAATGATATAACTTGAAATGAATTTAACATTAAGAAATTTTAAGACTTATAAAGGTTGCAACGTGTCCAGGCGTTGAACTTGTTTGGTTCGATTCGCTGGTGGGACGCAGACAGGTCGGCTGTTTGCAGAGATCCGCGTTTAAAAACCGAAACTAAATGAAAAGCAAACAGCAGGAGAGGAGATGGAAAAGAGTGTTAAAGAGATTACTGTTGAAGAGATGTGAAGAGTGTGGCTGGGGCGACGGTTAGTTTTTCATTTACAAAAACCAAACCGGAACCAAAACAGAAGTTGTGACGGGTGTCGAAACATTTGGGTGAGTGGAGAACCAGAAGGAGGAGGAGACGGAGGCGGAGGAGGAGGCGGAGGCGGACCGACGCACAGCTCCGCCTGCTTGGGCTGCACCCAAGGCTATAAACACAGTGAACGACGGCCAAACACACACAGGCAGGAACGTGCACACACACTTCCACGGGGAGACGGCCGTAAACAGAAGAGGTCTGCGAACGCAAACACACTTACATTTCTTCAGTTTGGACGCATCTCTCTGCCGAAACTCCGGTGGCTTCCATCTTCATCATCTGCTCCTTCACCTCCACCGTGCGTGAAGAGTGTGTGTGCGTTGTCTCCAGCTGAGAAGGACATGTCCGCCGCGATCCTCTCCTCCTTCTACGACATGGACCTGTTCTTAACGGTGAGTCGAGCCGTTGCAAAGCCTTCGAACATCTCCACTTCGCACATGTTAGCGTTGAACTACAAACTCTCTGAACGTCTCGCAGGTTTTCCACCTTTTCTTTTCAAACGCCTTAACTTTCGCTGCGCCTCTGACTTTACGCATCTCCGTCTTGAACAGCAGTGTGCTCTCAGCTTTTTAACCACTTTAAACTACACCAAGTGTGTTTCGAGAGCTACACCAAACTTCTCAAACATCTCCATGCCCGATAGCTTCAAGTATTTCGACTTTGCACCTCTGTGCTTCCTTCAGTTTCAAACATCTCGACTATAACTAAATCTTTCCAAACTTAATGAACTTAAATGGCTTTAAAATGCCAATAAAGTTGTTCTGTGTGCATGTGTCTCAAACCACCAAACAGCTAGTGTATAGTTTAATGGGAGAAGTTATAGTTTACTATGACATCTCAACACAAGCAGTTTGTGAAGGAGCTTCCCTCCTGCCTCAGGCATGATGATCAGATAAACTGCAAAGTGAAGGCCTGGATTCTCTGACTTTCTGGTTATTTTGTATGTTTTCCTAATTGGTCTCCTTTGTGTCTCTTGCCACAACAGGAAAAGAGTCTCAACATAAACCCTCTGCACCTGGGGGGTGTTCTGGACAAGCGGGCTGTGGGGACCCCCCTGTCCAACTCTCAGAGTTGCTCTTGGACTCCATCCTTCTTGAGGAGCCAATCGGTTAACACCATGGACAACACCATGATCAACTGCAACAGCAAGAGTCGAGTGGCTCCATTTGGCTCTGAAGGTTCTATGGGGTCCCTTGACATGAGCTCTGCATTCACCGACCCCAATGAGCCACTCCTGCAGCTCCAGGAGCTTCTGCAGCAGAAGACCACATCTCAGGCCAACTCAACCCGCTACAAGACAGAGCTGTGTCGCCCTTTCGAAGAGAGTGGCTCCTGCAAATACGGTGAGAAGTGCCAGTTTGCGCATGGATACCATGAGCTGCGCAACCTGTCACGCCACCCCAAGTACAAGACAGAGCCCTGCCGCACTTTCCATACCATCGGCTTCTGCCCCTACGGGCCACGATGCCACTTCATCCACAATGCCGATGAGCGAAGGCTCCCTCCCGGCAACAGTGGTCTTCAGGGGGAGTCTAAGCAGAACCGGAACCTGAGCGGGTTCCCGACTCAGGAGACCAGAGGGGCCAGTCGCCCTGCTCTGCACCACAGCGTCAGCTTTGCTGGCTTCTCAAGCCTTGGAGGGTTTGACTCGGCCGTGGCCTCAAACCCAACATCACGCACACCCCCCCCTCCGTCCTCGACTGCATCCCCGTCGTCCTCCCGGTTCTTTGAGGACCTCCTGTCACCATCTTCAACTTCAAACAGCACCATTCCTTTCCAGGGACAGGACCCCAAATCGCTCCTGGCTCCCTTACTCATTAACCTTTGCAGCTCAGCTTCACCTCCCTACAACATGACCCAACAGCAGTCCCTGCGCCGTCTCTCCCCACCCCTTGGGTTCGAGTCCCCCCCCAGCCCCCCCGAGTCTCTCTCAGACCGGGACAGCTGGGCTAGCGGCTCTCCCAGCTCCTCGGCTAGCGTCAGCGGCTCTGGATCTCCCACGATGGACCTAGGAAGACGTCTGCCCATCTTCAGCCGGCTGTCAATCTCAGATGACTGATTAATCAGTTGACTCAATTGATCTTCCCGTTGACCTTGAACCAGGTTTTTGGTGCCAGTGACACAGCTCACTGGTGACCTGCAGCTATTGATCAAAGTGGAACATGTCTTTGTAAGCCCTAGTTGGGACGACCCCTCCCTTACGGCATTATTGTAGACATATCTCCGGGTCGCCTTCATCCTCAATGTGTTGAGGGCCCTTGAAAGAAAAAAAAAAAAAGAGAGAGACAATGTCTGATGTTTTGACCCACAGTGAAATGCCTGGCTGTAGCTCCTGTCCAGTTCAATGCCTGGTGTCCAGCTGGTTTGGCACTGGTGGGACCCTTCTGACTTTCTTCTGCCAACGTTGATCCTGCATCACAGTGGATCCATGCATGTTGTGCAGTTACAGCACTCTGTTTTGGTTTGAAGGCAGGTTTTTTTTTTTTTCTTTTCTTTTAAACGTCAATTACATAGCAGCTTGCTATGACATATTTAACTTATTTATTGTGAGAATATAGGCTACATTAATTTTTTTTTGTTTGTGTCAGTGCCATATTTATCGAAGTAAGATTAAGCAATAGATTTATATTCATGTTTAAATTATGTGCCATTATTGTGCAAAAAGTGTTTCACATTAATATATGTTGCTTTACTCTGGTTAAACTAATTTAATATTTATTTTGTTAAACTTGTTTACGTTTATGTGTGGGGGGCGGGGTGCAAGTGAGCTTGGAGGTTTAGTTTTTCTGTCTAAAATTTATATAAAAGGGGTGTCCAAATGTGAAATTTTTACTTTTTAGAAACGGTATTGAAAAAGCAGTGATGAACCCCTTTCAAAGATAAGCCCAAAAAGTATTTTGTACAGGACCGCACTGTGATGCTAGCCAGAAAATGTAGCATTTCCGCATGTTGTACCCCAGCCTTAAGTTTCAGTGCCTTGAGGAGTCACATTCACAAATGCCTTAAGATTTAACCAAATAGTATTTGCTTTTTCCAGTCATGTGAATCTAGTGTTGAATTAGAATTTGATCGCTTTTAGGTTTGCTTCTGTATTCCTTATCCTCTGTCTTGTCTTGATCTTCCAGACATCCTGGGTATGATAGATCTGTTTACATGTTGGTTGGTTTTTTTTTTTTTTCCATGTGCCTCCTGCATTTTGTTTTGACTACTTTGTCAGGAAGTAAAGCTTTATGAATGTAACTTGGAAAAAAGCAATGGAGTTGTATTTAAATATCCATAGGGAGACGATTCACTACAAACAAGTGTGAGACAAAATTGTACTGTATGTTATTTTTGTAGTTCTCCCAATAAACGTTTTCAAAAATCTCAAGTTTGAGTTTATTTTTATAAATTCCAGTGTGTATGGATTTGGGCAGTGTTGTGGACATACACACTTCCTTTGTGACTCCAAAATCTAAGAAAGTTGGACTTACACACGCACACACAGCCAGTATTGACATGTCAGTCTTTGAATCATGTCTGCCAACTTTGCCACAGTAAAAGTGTTTCACCTGCTATGTCTCTGAGCAACCTCTGTATATGCAGACGTACTATAAGTCAATCCCTGAACCAGTGCATTTTGCAGGGCTTCTCTCTTGGGGGGGGGGGTTATGTTTTGTCCAACTTGATGGTTGAATTCCCTGTGTCCCTCAAAGCTATGGAATCCCTCTCTTCCCTTGAGAAAGCTCTGAAAACTCATGTCAGACCAGTTTCTCCCCTGATCTCCTGTTATGTAAATGAATCCAGCACCACCTGCTACAATTATTTGCTGTTTGAATGTCACTTCTATAGGCAGCTACTTGAGGGATGTGAACCAGCTAAATGGTGGTCCCAGGCAAAAGGGCTGTGCTTTAAGAATCTTGTGTCTAAAGCTCTTTGTTCAGTGTGTGTTTACTCCATATTATACATCACTGTGGAGAAAAACATCAGAATAATAAATTCGTATTTAGTTTTGGATTCGGATATTTCAGGGTATTGAGCTTTCTGTTTTAATAGTAGAGATCAACAGTGTTGCAGAATATACACCTCAATATCTCAATCAGCAGTACTGAGATGGACATCAGGTCTTCATTATGTGTCCTTCGGTGCCATAAAGACTTACTTGTTCGCGATACTAAAATACCAAGGCCTGATAGCTGTAGCAAAGCGCTCTCCTCCTACCATTAACAAGAAGGAAGTCATGCTCTAGTACTTTGTCAGGTTTGTACAGCCTTCAGTGCCTCACAGCTTCACCAAACTTGTTAGTTCAAATCTGGCTCTGTATGCTCACTTTTAATGTTCACATTCTGGTTTTTGGTTGGCTCCAGACAACTGCGACCTTGTGCTGGAGAGCAGTTTGTGACAGTGGGTGGAAGTAAAAAAAAAAAGGATAACCTTTTGTTATTATGCAGTAAACAGCTCAAAGTCGGTTAATGAATTAGCTACAGTCCATTTCAATGAGTGAAGGTGTGAACTTCTAAATCATGCAGTTCAGTTTGGATAAAAGCCAATACCAGCAAAATGAACCCTCAGCCATCCTGCATGCGTGAGATACCAACAGACTCCTTCTCCATTTAGAGATAAGGCTGTGAGGTCATTCCTAGACAGGAAAGCGAATGGAAATTAACCATGATTTCAACAGGCGTGGCTCACTTAGATGGATTGTTGTGGACTCTGTGAGAAGAACGTGCTTTTCGGAGAAGGTGGCCCGGTGGCAGGAAACTGGCTGTTATGGTAAAGAAAAAAAGAATAATTTTTTCTAGCAATCACGTGACAAAATACACTCACTCTCCCTTTCTCTCACACGCGTGCACACACACACACACACACACAGAAACATACTTGGAGCCTGAGAGCCTATGTGAAGCAATAGGCACCCTTATTATTATACAGTCCAGTATCCAAAAGCATTGCTTGAGAAACACACAGGCACAAAAGGAATCTGTTTATTTTCCAGAGAATCGGTAAATGTCACTTGACTAGTTGGTTGATATTTGCTCATAGAGGAACTGTAGCAAATGAGAAGTATGCAAAACTGGCCTGGAGATTGCGACAGTGCTGAGAGCACAAATATGTGCGAGATGTAAATTTTTGACAAGTAAATAAACAGATGGGACCAACTCTGAGTGGTTCCTTTTTGGCCAAGGAAAGCAGAATGCAGCAAAGCCCCTGTAAGAGAGCAGCCATCTAGTGGAGGTCATTAATCTACTTGTTTAAACTACAGAAACATAGTGGCAAGTGTGTGGCCGCAGCCCTGGGTGGATGTCACAAACAGAGCGTGTGTTTATGGCAGGAGCAGTCGTCACACTCCTTTGCGGCAGCTGAGAAACATCAAGTGTTTATGCTGACGTGACCTCTGGACAAATGGAGGCGACACAGCAAAGCCAGCTTTTAGTAGTTTGGTCTGCTCTTGGTCTGATTCAGCCCTGCTGCACGGTACATGTGAGGTAGTCATCAGGGTCAAAGGTCACTGTCTGGGCAGAGAAAAGTTGGTGAAGCAGTGCAATGACTTTCATGAGGCCTTTTATTTGCAATAGCAGGTCTGCAAAAGCAAAAGTTGGCAGGAAAGCGGTCATTAGTATTGAATGATTAACTTTTAACTTCAACAAAAGAGCTGTGTAACATTTCCAGCGGAACGGCGTATCTCACTGATACCTACAGGCCTTTTTGGCTGCACAGTTTACACCAGTGAGGTCACAGTCACACATGGGTTGATGTCATTTGAAGGTCATTGCTCATGCTTGCTACTGGAATTTTTTGTACCATAAGTACAATTCCATGTCTGACTATGTAGCTGGTGTTTGCGAAGCATAACTGCTTTCTAAGAAATTAACAGAATATCTTTGTTTTATGAAAGGATATCACAGCCACTAAGAGATACCAGAAACGTATTTTTTAGGATCGCTGCATAAATCTTACATTTTGAAAATGTGATATTCTTTTAAACAATGGTGTGAGCCAAGTTTTGTGCTACGTGCTCTTCAACGGTGACTAGACTTTGAACAAGTTGGTCTGAGCGGGTGACGTCATGTCATGTCATGTTTGAGTAATTTCTGCTGTATGGACTTTTCTCACACTGAAGTCAAATTCCAGGTAAGTGTGGCGTGGCAGATAATAGAGTCCCAAGGGGAGGGTGGCGTTTGGTGTTATACTTCCTAGTTTCGCTTCCAAATCTGAGTGCCTCAGGTGAAAGGGAGGAGTCTGAGGCATGACTTCACTGGAGGGGACACACCTGTGGAACGTGTACATTCTGCTGGGACTGAATGTGTGACTCTGCGTCAGCTCCTAGCGAGGGCACCACACCTCTTAAGCTATTGCTTTTGCGCTCGGCTCCAGCGAAAGAGGCATTACGGGCTGTCCTGCCCTCTGTCCTCCTCTGTCTCTTCCTTGCTGTTCCATTGCCCTTCTGTCGCTCACATTTCTCCACCAGCCTTCTTACTATACTTGTGTTTCTTTGCTGATTCCTTACTGTCTTGTCTCCACCCTTCACCCCTACCTCAACGGGAGACCCTGAGCCCTCAAGCCTGGGTAGAATGCTTGTTTAACACTGATCAAAAATATTACACGTTTAATATTCTGCATGTGTTTATCTTTCAACTCTCATAGTTTTCTTTTGGGTGTTAGGGTTCAAACCTCATGTACACGCATTCTCTTTTGCAAAGCCTCCACCTTTACTGCTCTAATCAGTTTGATCTCCACTTGAAGGGGAGCCCGATTCTCAGGTGGGATTGCCAGAAAGGCAGTGCCCACCCTGTGCGGCCCCCAAAGATGGAGGGTCTCACCTCAGCAGTGAATGGAAATGGAGGGACCCAGAATCAAACCTGTCTCCTGCTGCAGCATATTTGATTAAGGTCTTTACTCTGAAGCGACACAGTAAAAATATCCAGCTGCACAAATGGGTAAATTATTGTAAGTAGTTTATTGTAAAAAAACCTAACATATTAAATTGATTTAGAAAATTGTGTGACATTAATAATAATAATAATAAGTTGACTAGACATTTGTTTTTGGAACTCAGCTCTCACCAGGCCAGATCTTGGCTCTAGTGTTACTGCTGGAATACTTCAGCAAACTGTAGAGCCGCTTTGAATGAAAACCCATTACTGAGCAACAGTGTGAGGTATGAGGCCCACGGTGTCCTCAGTACTGCCAGTTGACATATTACAAATCAAGCAGCAGCCGTGCGTCTCAGCACAGTTCCTTCTGACATGTCTTCCTTCACGGATCTGTTTCGTTGCGCTTTTTATTTTGACAGTGTGCATACTGTGTGCATTGCTGGACTTGTAAGCAGCCCATGAAAGCCACCAGATGAGCACGTTTAAGTACAGCAAAGGGCTCAGGGAGGTCTGCAGGCATAGAAAATGCAGACCCGTCCCATCTACCCCATTAAGAGCGCACAGGGTCTGGGTTTCTCTCTTTGTAAACGGAAACGTTTCTCAGCCTGTGGTTGAAAGACCCCCCTCCCCCCCGCTCCCACCTCCTTATTTTCCCTTATGTCAAAAAAAGGTGCCGAACAGCACTGCTTATTTTCAGGCTTAAGCATTCATCAGGATGATTTTGAAACTGTGGTCTCCCCGAGCGTTGCCACGGCAGCACAGCATAAGTGTAATTTACCTTGTATACCTCAGTAGGAAGGTAAGCAAAGGAGGTTGTTTAAATATGAACCTTGTGGTCTTGGTTACAGATGGGTTTGCGTCTGCAGAGCCTGGTCACATGGGCAGATTGGTGATGGTCAACAGTCCCTGCATGAACAACCACACAAACACCAGTCCATTACAATAACTCAAGAATAAATACCACTTAATGCAACACTGCACTTCATGGTAAGTGTTGCAAAGCCTGAGGTCTAAGGCCCTGTACGTCACAGTGATAAGCATTTATGACGTCTCTCTTTTCACACCCCAGACCACAGAATACTTGTCTCTACACACATGCACACACAGATAGATAAGTCTTGCATACTAAATGTGCTTGCAGCTTCTTATTGCTCGGTGCCCCAGTCAGTTTCCAGAACTCCCAATGAGCACATATGTCACACATTGCTGGACTGGACCAGACTATGTCACTGAAGTGATCAAACACACTCGCCCCCCCGTGAACATAATCACACAGATATTCCAACACGTACACATAAACACACGTGTGTGGAAAAACATACATCCACGTGCACAGGTGTGCCTGTGTTTCAAACTCATTTGTAGACCCTAAAATGTGTGTCATGATGGCAAGAGTGCAACCCTCAGGCACAGTCTTTACTCCAAGGGCTCCAAATGTCACATCTCCAGTTCCTCAGGTGTCATAGCGGAACTGGAATGAATTACCTCATTATTGAGAAAAAATAAAGTTACCGTCAAAGGAAAGTCAGTTTTGATCAATGGGTGGCTCTCTCACTATTTGAAGTCAGACAGAAAGGGCACACGGTGAAGCTTCTGATGCGGCTGCCAGTTCACATGCTATCGCGTGAGTCACACGTCACACCATGGGGCGGAGCCTTTGCTGTGTCAAATTTCTCCATTGTTTGACATTTCCTGTTTTCATGCCCATCGGAGCAGAGCTCTAGTAGTTTCTGGAAGTGTGTCTGTGACAGCTTCATGACCCAGTTTGCTCCACAGGTTAGGGTGCGGCCACTTCCTGATTCATGCTCCCTGGGTTGTTTTTGTTTGGTCCTCATCTGATTGTTTATCAACCATCTAACCCAGGGATCTCCATCTGAAAGCCTGATGGGCAATATACCACTTTCAGTTTGATTCTGTATCTTGGAAATGCCTTATTATTATTCAATTTTGCTTTTTTATTATTATCATCATTATTTAATCCACTTTTAGGAGGAAATACAATGGTTTCAATTTTAAGCATTACCTTGAGCAAGGTACCTTTCCTGAATTGCTCCAGTAAAATTCTCCAACTATATTAATGGGTAAATTGTTGTAAGTCTCTTTGGAGAAAAGAATCTGCCAAATGAATAAATAACTATATAATACATAATAAATAACTATTAAATATTATCAGCTAATAATGTAAGACTTGAGAGATGGTTTGTAAGAAAGACTTTATTGACATGGACTGCTGGGAATTGACCTTTATAGCCTGGGTGCAAGATTAGTCAGTTCATGACTAGACAATGCGGTAAGGTGGCTGGTAACAGCTGACAGCTTTTAGTTCATAAAATGGTTTCTGAAGAGGAACATTCTTTTTATAACTGTGACTGGAAAAAAAAGCACATTTTGACATTTTTTCACCTCAGGGGGCTTCAAAGAGCCCTGATGCGTGGATCTTTGTCTATTGGAAAGATGGTGCTTCTGAACTTCACGAAAAGCTGGGGTTAACTACTGGGGGTGTTGTACTTCTATGTACTTATAGTTACCAAGATGTTTCATCAATCCCACTTTCACCTCCAACTACAGTCTACTTCGATATGTCGATGGCAAGATTGCAAACAGGAACTCATTCACAGGAAGTGCCCGTTTTCTGATGTTACCTCTCTGGTGGCAGAAGTGCCCAAAATGCAGAGTTCATAGCAAACCTCCTGAACTTGGTTAACTCTGTCAGCTATGAGTCTCTCAACCAGTAGCAGGATCACTGTGGGTCAAAGACTCAGTCAGCCACAGAATGTTACATTTGCACTACGGCCAAAGAGCTGCTATAATGTGGAGAAAAAAGGAGTAAATTGTAAACTTGCCCCAGGCTGGTCAGGGACTCTGGTCTTGAAGTGCAGGATAAGTAGAAGTTGACCTGCAGAGATGTAACTTTTAGAAGGTGCAGCAGGTGGCATAGCGGTTAGTATTTCTGCCTTGCACCTTAAGAACCCAGGTTTCAAATACTATCTCTTACAGGCACTTGAGTCAGGTTCTTACCCTGAATACCTACAGTAAAAGACTTATTTGATGGATACATCACTCAAAGTATTGTAACACTGATTTAGATAAAAATGTCAGCTTAATAAATAAACATGGTGATATTTCTGTATATACTCACATGTGCATTATCACCACAGTGTGGTCACCCTCAGCGGTTGCTGAGCTACTGGGTCAAATCTCCAGAGGGGGACTACTTTCAGATCTTTGAAAAAGACAAGTTTGGTTTCCCCCGTGAAAGTCCTTCCTAAACCTTTATTGTTTGCACAAATTTAACAACACAAAAAGGATGGAGACCAGTTTTAAACAAACATAAGAACACACAATTACACGTTTTATTCTTTATAATATGCGTCTCTTGCTGTGTGCAGTGAAATCACTTTGCCAAAAGCACCTCCAGTTATGCAGCGTAATGATGTAAAAGATAAACATAGAGAGAATGCATTAAAAGATAAAAAATTATATCATAAATAAAACAGAAAGTGACACTTTTGAACTGGACTGTACTACCAGGCCCTGAAGAGCATTAAATGACAGTAGGTGGTTTGGTTGAGATAAACCTGTAAAAACACATTCAGGTGATTGTAAAGTCATTCTCAGAGTTCATGTTTTAGTGAATCGCTGCAAGAAGCTGAGGTGGAACTGTGTTCTGTTGAATGTGGTCAACAATAGTGACGCTCACATGTTTCTAAAGATTTGCGTTTGACGTTCTCCTTCTCCAAGTGGCTACTGAGGTTGTGGGACTCTGGCTCCCCGGGTAGGCCTGGCATTTTGAGGTACTGGATGGTCCAGATGGTAATGACCACAGCAAAGCATCCTGGTGCACAAATACAGTGTGAAACTGAAGTAGGAGTGCGTGTGTGTGCGTGTGTGTGAATACAAATACACTTTGATTCTGTTGATCTAACTCAGTACATCAGATTCTTTTAGTGATCTAAGTTTGCATCTGATACTACGTGAAAGTAAAGCCGCGTAGAAATAAAAGCTAGATTAGGCTAGTGACGTCCTGACAGAGCCACGGGGTGTGCGTCATCCTTCGTGGTTCTCTACACAAGGAGGTCGGAGGTCATCCCTGTGTGGTCCTGGAGACAGGGATTTTTTTTTCATGCCATGGCATCAAAAAATACATAACTGCTCCCAGATACATACACAGTACAGACACAGACCAGGGCAATTTGTGTCACATGTTTATGTCGTCCTAAAATTATTAGTGTGATGAGTGCGAGGGAAAGAGGAATATTTTCCAGAGGTTGTTCACCCCAGTCATGAGAAAGGTACACAGTTGTCTGAGAGCACAAACAATGTTGTCATTGCCACTTCTTCGCTGCCTTTAGCTGGTTCTCTCATACCAACAGATGGAAAAAAAAAACTAGCATTGCTTAGTCTTACAGTATTAACAGAATCTGTCAGCATAAACTGAGTGACGCTTCTATCTGTTTAGACCGACAAGCACTTTAGGTAGAGCAACCGAGGTTAAGAATTTTTAGTCAGCGCCACAGCAGCAATAGACCTTCAGAAATCCTGATCTTTATCCAACACAGCACCTGCAGAGCAAACAGTTAATGGTGCTCGTATGCCTGTGCGTAAGATCGAGAAGGGAGAAGAGGAAGCGGGAGCGCCTGCAGTGCGTTCACGTGAGTGCATGCTCTGCCTCAGCAGCACGGAACAGGAAGTGGGCACCTGTTCCGCTTCAGCCGTGGGGGTGGTGGGCTTCACAGCCATCTTTCCACAGCGCCTAGGCGCTCACTGGCTAACAGCGCACTTGTTGTTTTTTTTTTTTTAGTTTTCCTCCTTGCGGGCTGTCCTTTTTGTTTTCGGGTCGGCGACGACGCTGAGGTTGACACGATCCAGTTTAGTTTTGGGGACGTGTCTATGTGGTTTTCCACCTCCGGTTCCTGTCGATAGCGTGAAGCTCTGCCTGGTGCTGCAGCGCTGATGGTTGGAACCTACAGTGCACCATACCGCTGAGCGCAGGTACACGTTCAGCAGGTGCGTATGCTTTGGAACAGGGCTGTACTCAGCCCCGCAGTCTGTTTCCAAAACGAGTCCGGTTCCCTCGGGCCTTTTCTTCGTAGTTGCTTCAATCTTTAACAAACTAAGTACTTTTAGAACATTCACAGAAGATGTGGCAAGGATTCTGCCACATCTGAAAATGGGCACATTCTGTGGAAATGTACATGCAAACCCACACACTTACATTTACAGTACCCTACTGTCACATTTGTGGCTCACGTAGAAAGTCCCTCACTTTCCATTGCTTGCCTCACTTCAGCCAGTGGACAGTCAATAACTTTCCATTTTTAAAACTGAGCCCCCACCCCCCACGCACAAATGCACACACTGTCTGACTGCTACATCTTTGGGGGGGGGGGGGGGGGGGGATCGGGGTTTAAACAGGTGGCAGTTCTGTCACCCCTCTGTACACCTTCACACAGCTGTGCAGGAAATGACATCATGGTCGCAGATGCCAGCAGAGTGCCAAACCAAACACGTTAGTGTCATCTGGACCCAACTAGCTTCACAGAAATGATACATTTAAAGGCCTCTAGTGTTTAAGACAACAGATCGAATCCCTGATTTGAACATTGGCTTTTATGTTCTTTGTTTCCCTCTGAAATATCAAGCAGACTGTCACTGTGAGCAGAGCCCACAACCTCATTTATAGCTCTTACTTCTCCATTCACTTCCCCATTTCACTCTTTGCAAAATGCTGTTCAGCGGGTGGAGGGGCTGCCACTTTGTTGCCACGGCGGTAACATCAGTATGCTTTCGCCAAACAAATGGGTTTATCAAACATGTGTACCGTCCAAGCTGTGGCAGCTGATTTGAATTCTAGCGAAGATTAAGCCCAGGGTGCCAAGTAGGACCACCACACTTTGTTACGAAAGTTTTAAAAACAGATTCAAGAGTTTTTTTTTCTACTCACACACCACCTAACCATTTAAGCCTCAATATGAAGGCGGCCCACAAGTCCAAAACGTAAATGTCACTGGCTGCAGGTCACTATGGCAACTCTGGGGGGGGTGGCAAACAAAGTGTTTTAAAAGAATCAGCATGCCACGCCTGATTTTATTTGGTTTCATCAAGTTTGGTCTTTTGATGACTATGGCTTGGTCAGTCTTTTTAATTATGTAAACATAGAATAAGATGTATTTAAGACGTTCATCCTAAAAAGGCTAAATTATGAGTGATGGACGAAAACAAAGTCAGCCAGTGAGACCACCGATTATTTTGAAGGTCTGCAGTTTTTCTGTCCTGGTTGCCATGGCACCCACCACCAATAGCAGACACGTGTGTCAATGGAGAAACTGACGCAGGGTGTCAACGTCATTGGTCACCCTACCATAGAGACAGCGCGTGTCGCTCCCTGCAGCTGCTTGAGATCTAAGCGAGTGGCATGAGAAGTGGCTTGAGCCCAGAACCGGTCTCAAGACTCAAGGAAACCACCCAAACAAAACTTGATTTTATTTCTAAAGAGATAAGAGAGTGATCTTTTTTCTACCAAAATAAGCCCTTACCGGTTATAACTATACTTCACGTTGACGTGACCTCCTGAAAAATTCACCTAGAGGAGAAAGAACCAGTTCATACCGACAGGTGATTTTACAAGTCTGTTCTGATAACAATCACACTGTCTTGTTGTTAGCGCTTTTGTTTTTCGCTGCCTGTGTGAACCCTGAACATCCCTGAAGCTGCTGTCTTGAACTCAACTTGACAGGCAGCTCTGCACGTTTCATATATTTCATGTCCTATGGTGCTTCTGCAGCGAATGAGCTGTGTTGCAATATCTGCATTCGGAAAGACCTCACCTAAAAGGTGAGAAGATAACAATGTTTTTTTTGTTTTCTGCAGCTGTTATCTGGCTGGAACAAAATGGCAACAGCTGAAACAAGAGAAGACTTCAGCGTCAAGGCAAAAATAAATAGATCTATAAAAATATATCGGAAATAGGTCTCTTTCATGTTCCAAAAACACTCCCTGCTACACGTTGAAAACATGCGTATATCAGCATATAGTGTGAAGGTGTGGGTGCATAAATTAAAGATGTTCTGCATGCACAGTACACAATTTTTCTGTTGTAAATATAAGGAAACACAAGTAAACACATAACACAGTTTTTAAACTTTTACTTGATTTACTTAAAGAACCGTGTTTTTCCAACACATGTCACCAGTGCGAATATGAACAGATAACTGGACATTCTCCTGAACAGTTGTATGGTGCAAAATTAAGGGTTCCTTCAGTAATGCCAAGTTGTCCAGGTCCTGAGGCAGCCAAGCATCCTCACACCATCACACTGCCACCACCACATTGACTGTTTATTTGATGCTCTTACTGCAGAATGCTGTGCTTGTTTTACGAAAGACATAATGGAATCTGTGTCATCCAAAAAGGTCCACCTTTGGTTTGTCTGTCCATAGAACATTACAGAATGGGATCATTTTGGCATTTTTTTTTTGCAAATGTGACACAACCATTGATGCTATGATTTGATTGCCAGTGGTTTCTGCCTTGCTGCTCCCATTGACCCTATTTTTGCCCACTCTCTTACTTGGGAGTCATGAACATTGACTTCAGCTGAGGCTAGAGAGGCCTGCAGTTCATTGCTCTTCTGGGATTTTTTGACTGCCTGGATGAGTTGTCACTACACCCTAGGAGTAATTTTGGCTGCTCCTGGGATGGTTTCAGTCTGTTAAAAGTTTTCTCCATTTGAAGACAATGGCTCTCACTGTGGTTCAGTGGAGTTCCAGAGTGTTAGACATGGCGTTGTAACCCTTTCCAGGCTGATATTTTTCGACAACTTTTTTCTCATCTCTTCTGGAATTTCCCTTCCTCATGGCATAGTGTCTTTTTGGTGACAGCTTCACTCTCATGGTAAACTTCAGTATGTAGTGAGGTTCAGATTCAACGGGGCTGACTGCAGTCATCTGGTTGTGTTGAATCAGCTCAATCTAGTTGTTAATTCAGTTTAGCCAATTGGTCGACTGAGTAACTAAGGGGACAGTTACTTTACATGGGTGACATGGGCAGATGCTCTTGTTACTCTGTGATATCGTATATGTGTTGTACAGGTACTGAACATTGTACATTAGGAGATGCTCATGTTTGGATGTTTTAATTAACTCTAAGATAATTTCTGAAAGTTATTTTAAAAAATGTCAATTGTCATCCAAATGATTTTTTAAAAAAATATTACTATTATTTATTCCTTTATTTATTTATACTGACTGTCCTAAGTGCAAGTTCATTGCGTGTTAAGCACAGTCTGTATATATATTTATGTTCACATTAGTGTGTGGGTTTGTGTCTAAATGTGAATATGTATTTTTACGTATGTGTGTGTGTGGTTTTTCTGGGTGACTGTGTGTCTGTGTATGGGAGTGTGGTTGCAGAACTTTGCATTCTGTATGTGTGTTTCTGAGACCCTGTCTGGGGAAATAGCTACCAGTAACACTACCATATGACGGTGGCATGAGGTCCAGCCCCCGCACCACGGCTGGAGGGGTGACTCTAGCGGTCAAGTGACCCAGTATCAAGACATCCCAACCAGGCTTTGTCATCATGTATGTCTTCGCTGCTGTTGACACGACTAGGCTGGTTTCCTGCGTGGGCAAGGTGCTGAGTTAGCACAAACCCAAGTTAACACAGTTAGCACAATCATAAGCTAAATTCCATGATCCGGTTTAGTAAAATTAAAGTAGCAATGGACTAAAAATTAAACTAAATCCTCCTGAGCTAACAGTTTTCTCTTTCATCTTCAGCTTAGCTCTGTTTCAGCAATAATGAGCGTACTTTTTAAATTGCGTTCATGAACAGCACTGGGTCACAGCAACATGGAGACAGAAACAGTACACTAATAAATTGCATCTACATACTTAAAACAAGGACAGAAGCTCAGAAGGTTGTAATATTTCACAAGCATAATCGCAGTACTAGCAATATCTAGTAAGTTCTAGAAGGGTGGCCAGACATCCATGAAGTACTTTGTACTGCGATGCAGATTAGGTGTTAATTTCTGAGGTATAAAAAAACATAACACTTTTGTAATCTGCAGCTCTGCAGAGGAACTTCAGGTTTTTCTCTAGATATGCAGCTTTTATTCCTTCACGATTTATGACAGGTTCCTCCAGCTTAATAGTTACACTTAATATTGAGTTGTAGACAGACACACAATTTGTATCTTTTCATTTTCCCAAAACACTGTCTTAGATATGCCTTGACTCATAAAGAGCTGCATAAACATCTTCAGATCATCAGTCACTGTCAACATGACTGTGCCTATCGAGCAATCCAGAGATGAGAGATTAAAAACAAATACAAAAGGCCTTCAAGGAATGTGGATATGACAACTTTTTCTGGGTTACAGTGTCATGTCCCTCCTGAACCTTTAGAGGAAAGCAACAATTTGACCAAATAGAAGATTGAAGTGCCATGAGGATCCCATCATGGTCTGATCTTTAGAGATGACATTGTGTGATACAGGGAGCTAGACTGAGTTTATTTATCCATTAAGAAGTAGAAACAAAAAAAATGTATTTTGGTCTGTCACACTTCATGCACATATCAGATACCCCATACTAAGCAGGCAGACGTTCAAACTCCCACCAGCAGCACTACTGCAGACACTTATGTAAAATGTTCCTCTAAACCCCAACACATGACGTCAACAAACCAACTTCATACTTTTACAGTGTACAAGGCATTCTGAGGTTATGAGTTCATCAGTTCTGTCACTTCTAATTGTACACATGCTGATAAGATGTTCCGTGGCAGATGAAACCATTTTTGACACTGGGACATCCTGAGATCCTGAGGCCAGGGTGTGAGAAATTGGCTCCTCCCCATGTCTCTGTTTGTTTATCACTCTCTCTCTCTCTCTCTCTCTCTCTCTCTCTCTCTCTCTCTCTCTCTTTCTCTTTCTGTGTTTATCTTTGTTCTTCACACTTTCCTGATTTAATCAGAAACCCACCCACAATCAAGTTCAACATGTAAACACTGAACCTAAAAATATTTACTCAAGTAAAAAGCAGTGAAACTACCAAAAAATGGAATATCACAAACTGATGCACAGATCTACACACACACACACACACACACACACACACACACACACACATACAGAGTGAGGAGAAATCATAATATAAGTTCCAAGAAGAGTTAAAAAAAATCATACATTTGCATTGGGGGGGGCATCTCATAGTTTTGAACAGCCAGATGAAACCAGCACCATTTCACTCATTCGTGGTCCTTCCAGGTTCAATCATCCTTTTCACCCTTGATGGTCCCATTACCTCTGGAAACACACGATTCATCCTTTCCACCTTTGACCCCTGGCCTTTCCACCCAAACCAGACCTGGGGGCTGACTACACCAATAAGATAACAAGAGCCAACCTGCCACAACAGGGGATCAAAATTTGCATTTGCACAGGCACACGGTTCATACGTTTATGTGATCAGCTTCTAGATAGATTTGCAATATAAGAAAACATTCACAGTCCCGAGATTTTACAACTGGGCTGTTTGCTGTTTGCTAGTGGGTTGTCCTGAGCGAGCGACTCTAATTCTCACGCGAAGGGTTCTTTATCATCAGTCCAGGCCTGTACCACCTCCATCCATCTTCACCCTGCTACAGCTGTTGAAGTCACTACCTGCAGTACTTAACCCACAAACCCAGCCTGTGACCAGAATAACCATCTCTAATGCTTTAGTGGTTCTCCATCAACCTGATGGGCATCACAATGGCAGTTAACAGACAGTCAACAATCATGTCAGAGCTCTTTGTTTCTCTGGAGGCCTTCAAGTTCATTATGTCCTGTTGAATTATCCAGTTTATCTGGTCAAGAAAAGAGTGCGGAGTATATCTGTTACAAAAGATTATTCTCCTGACCTCTGATTCTAAAAAAGACAAGCAAGAGAAGAATCTCTTTGAATAGGTGCCTTTCTTCCCTAAATTATACGAGAAGGGAACTTGGAGACTGTGCATCGATTTTAAACTGCATAGTGTTAAATTGATCTGGAGAACTGCAAAATACTGGGCAATGTGACAACACCTGGAAAATTCCCCTTAGAAAACAATGTTTGCGTAAGCTGAGGTCAAATATTTAATCTGTGAGAAGAGCACTGAATGCAGATACGGCAGATACTTTTTCCAGCACCATCCAGGTCCTGGCATGAACAGTGCAAGCAGGCAAGTTCAAAGGTCAGAAGAGACTTGGGGTCAGGAATCAGGCACAGGGATCCAAGTCAACACAAAGATGCGTGTTCAAAATATTTCTTTAAGGCTAAAAAAAATGTCGGTCAGACTAGTGAAGTACAAAGCAAGTCTCACATCCGCTTTCTTCAATTTGACATTAAAGTTTATGTAGTTTATCTTCTGAGAATAAACATCACACCCTTTTGTACATTCGGCTGGAACATCTACCTGGAAAAGGGCTCTTTCCACGATATTGACAAACTCTGTTTCTCGTCCAGCCGAAAACTTTCCCCTGGTTTTCCCCTTCAGCTTATGACCGAAGGACTGCCAGTTAACACACCAGTAGGGGGGCTTGCTGCCTCTGACTTAAGCACAGCTGCTTGACTTTTCGGTTCTCCTCAATATAAACCAGTGAAGCTATTTTGTTGACGAAGCCGTAAGTCACTAAAATCATGCTGTAAGAAAGTCTTCTAAACAGATGAATCGAAACAATACAGCGCCTCTCCGTAAATCACTAAACAGACACGTTCCATGGGGACAGGATACCAGCGTCTTCCAGAAATTGCTGAGTGAGATTTCGAAACCGTTTTCATTCCCAAACAACAGCTTTGCCCAACCCTTGACCCTCGAACCTTCTGTAAGCATGTCTGGTTGTCTGTAGAATAGGTTTTTCAGTGAAACCTCAGACCCACTGAACTGGTGCAGGGAACACAAAGTGCAGTTTCATTTTCCGCTTCTGCAGTTCCAGTAATGATCCAGACGCAAAGAGGAAAACCCGGCCGGTCCCAGTGGGGACAAAAACCAAAGGTAAAAAATAGCTACATTATCACCCACCCCGTTCTTTCTTCACCCCCAGGCCTCTCCCCTTTCGCTGCACAGGGACTGATGAAACCCCAAACGCATGCTTGGTATTTTTGCCGTTCAGCGGGGTGATGTCCTGGACTTCCTAGTAGTGGGAGACTTGGGGGGGCGGTGGGGACAGGACGTTTTGTTTTATTAGTGGAACAGAAACAAAACAGGCACCTTAAAAGAATACGACCCGTGTGCTCACAGAACCACAGCACTATTGGAGATTAAGGGGGGTGGGGGGTGGAGTGGAGACAGATTGTCTATACCCCCTACGTGAGCTTATCTTAGCAGGGCTGTGATCACAGGGAGGGTTCCAGTACAAGAAATTATAAACAGGGTATGTACCAAAGTAAGAATGAGCAACCAACACCCCTCCAACCAGAGGACCGCCCACTCACTCACACTGCTCAAAATGTACTTTCCTGACATCCTTGAATATCATTAATAATCTAGACAACTAGTACACATGTTGTGTCCCACATACGGGTTAAAGTCTTTTTACACCGCTGTGTATAAAACAACTGTATAAAATGGAAGGCACAGCAACAACATTAATGTAGAATTATGACAAAATAAGGGGCAGCGATGGGGGGGGTGTTCTGGTTAGTGCCCTCATCTCTGACTTACTGATACCTCCCCTTTCGATCGAGGGTCCTGGACTGATGCAGTTACTCGGTTACTCAGCTGTCCAAGTATGTAAATAGTTGCAACCGGCTTAACATTTTACGGTGTTTTGCAGGACAGCAGCAGCCGTACAAATTAGTATACATACAAAAGAGTCACACAGCGGACAGGCAAGAACAGGTCCAGGAGAACGAATGGATTTTGGGTAAAGACGCCTGAAGTGTGACGGACGTGGCAACGTTTCTCTGCCTTTTTCTGTGCGCTACATATTCATCTGTGTGGTCATCCTCAGTGACTAAGGGGCTGCTGCCACAAATCCAAGGAGGTGAGCTGCTTTTGGACCTTTGACACAAATAGCAAACCTTTATTTTTTGGAAGCTGCAAGTCACTTGGGCGAAAATCATCGGCTAGAGAAATGCATTTAAATGTATTTACAAGCAGAAGATAAGCAACGCGTACTGGGTAGCTTCATTCCATTTCGCACTGCAAATGCGCAGCCTTATTATAACATAGTCAAATAACTTGAGTTCTTTGGCACAGCTGAGTTGGCAAGAGTTTGGCTGACCTGCTCTGTTTAAAGGCGTGTAAGCAAAGTCCAATAAAAATGTTCAAATGCAAACCCAAAGTGTTTAGTCAGTGAAAACATCATGGTGCAGAAAGAACAGGATTGTGGGCAATGGCAGGGTACAGATGGGCAAGTTTACTGTAACTCAATGGTTGACGTGGTGTGGAGTGGTCTTCTTTGGCTTTTTCATCTTACCCAGGCTCCCCAGGGGTCCTGGGCTTAAAGTGTGGTGTGCTCTTGGAGGGATGGTGGCATTCCAGATGAGCCAGGCAGCTGTGATTAGATTTCTGAAAAAAGGTAGACTCACAATGCCAACATTTTCAGTAAAAGATGACTTACAGCAAAGTCCTCTGAGGAAGAACAAGAAGATGGGTGTTCACAGAAGACTTGACTTTGCATTACGTCAGTGTGGTATTATTCAAAGGATGGGAGAGTCAGCAGCCTTCCTACATGTCAAACATACAAACTCGATGTGACACAACAGTACATGTCGACATTGCACCAAACTTCCTGAAATCCCTTCACTGAGACAACTGAGGACTTTTGGGGGTTATCTCACACATATCACAAGGGGTGTTCACTGCTCTGTTTCCTGCACACATCTCGGCCTGGATCTCGTCGAAATGACTCACAGTGGTTATCAAGTCCTGTCAGCGATGGCCACCTCACAAAGGTGGCACACAGCTGTTGAGCCACTATCAAGTTGACCACCAAATGTCCACCCTTCACGGTGACCAAACAGCAGAAATTAAGTCAGAGCTGCTGTCATTGCTGAACTCAAGCAATGACAACCAAACATGAAAGCAGCCTCAGCAGGAGATGCAGCCGCTTCAGCAGAGTTCCAAACACCAAGGGACTCCACCATCATGCTGGCAAATCCATGTGGTCGTCACAGAGGAGATATCTGCATGTATGTGTGTGACATTATCCAAGGGCCAAATGGCTGTTGTCTGGGCTTCCACAGGAAATGAGTGCTCTAAACAGAGGCCCCAGCCCCGGTTAGATGGGGGTAGCAGCTGGATGGTGGAGAAAATGAGAGAAATGAGGAAAAAGGACCCAAACATGGGATAGGAGATCCTACTGTGGCTTCCCAGAATGCAGCTGGACATTGGTGCTTTGACTTCTAGGTTGACAGTTTGAAGCCAAGAATAGTGAAGATGGTTACTGAAACTGAAGAATCTCTCATGTGTTTGCAAGGGGCAGGTGGGGCACAGGGTCTATTGCTCACAATCCTGTTCGAATGAATGAATGAACAAACGAAATCTTTATCAATCCCAAAAGAAATTGCCTAAGGTAGAAGAAGAGACATACGTACAACACCAGTTGACCGGAAAAACAATATGAGGAGACGTAACATAAACTGGGAAAAGACTAGAATCACAGAAGAAGTAAATAAATAAAATGAAAGAAGACAAATAAATAAGCAAGCACGTTTAAGATAAAAAAGGAGTAAAGGTGGTGCAGAGGAAGCACGGTGCCACTCAGTGAGAAGAAAGGAGCTGCAAGCAGACAGCTGCTGTTCCAGGTCCAGGTCTGAGGGTGAGGGAGCAGGCGGCAGACTGCTTCCACCAGCCGTATAAGTGAGCAAAGCCAGAGCAACACGCGTTGCCACGGCATGTCTGCCAAGTGACTAATGTGGTACCTGGTGACGGACACTCTCGCAAGCTGACACTTCACATGACTTTACACAACACGTTGTAAAACCCTTTGTTGACGCAGACATGCTGTCAGGTCCAGAGGTGGAGATAGAGGCGAGACCGAATGGGTGGAGATGGATGGTGGTCCTACCTGGAATTCCCCATGTCTGGGACGTCGTTTTCCTCCTGGTCCCGTAATGTACAGGGTGAGTCTCATTTCTCTTTATGGACAAAAGGAAAATGTTCTTCCAGCCTTGCTATCATCTTCAGCTGGGGGGCAGGGAGTGTTTCTGAAATAACAATGGCCTAATCTGAATAAATATACTGTGTCTAGAATATATATAAAATATTTTTAAAAAAAACATGTATTTGTATTTGCTGAGTTTTATTTTTATACATTTTTTGTTAGTTTTTTTACAATCAGTTTAGAATATCACTTAAATATTATATCAAGAAACCTTTAATCATCCTCATACGTGTCTGTCTATCTATATATATATAACATATTATTTTATTTAACTTTTCACATAGCTAAATCAAGTAATGTTACTAAAGTAATATACTTCATTTTTCTGGTGACACACTCAAATGTAGCGATTATGCAACACGAGGAACTTTCCTGCTTATAAGTGGAGTTTTTATGGTCCAAGAAGAGGAAGAGACCCACACTTAAGCCATTGTCGCATTTTTCGTGCCTCACTTTTTCAGGCCGCCTTATAAAAAAAAGATGATGGGCATCCCCTGCCCACAGCAGCACTGGAAGGCGAAGAGCGCCCCCTGCAGACAACTGTTATCACAATACAATAACGCGTCTGAGCTCCTTTAAGCCTGTGTGTGAAGAAACTGCAAAAGAGACCCGTGACAAGCGCACGCACACACACACACACACACACCAAAAGACACATAACCTCAGATATGTAAACAAGAACAAATGAATGGACACAAGCGCATCCACTCGCTGGCCACTTTATAAGGTACACATGGCCATTTATGCATGCAGCTTGTCCTGCACAGTGACAGCTGCCCATGGTTGTGACTCATGACTATGAAGCAGACAGGCAAGGTCTAGAGGTCCAGTTGCTGTTTCAGTCATCACTAGAATGAACAATATCCATGTTCTAAGGATTTTTGAACATGGCCTGATTGTTGTTACCGGCCACACCGCTTCAATCATTTCTGAAACAGTCAACCCTGTGGGATTTCCACAATTACACAAACATGACAGTAAACATGCGTCACTATGGTAACCTGTACGGTCCCATCGCTCAAGCTTGTTCAGCACCCCTGGGATGAGTTGGAATGGAATGTTAACAGAATGAAACTGCCATCAAAAAATCTGCATAAATAGCAACGGTCACAAGCTATTATGGACAAGGAACTCTGTGGAAACAAGTCCAGCACCTTGCTGCTCAATCCATACTCCTCTGTAGTCAAAACAGGATCCTACTAAACTAGGTATAGCTAATAAAGTGGCCAGTGAGTGTACCTCCAGATTCAAAGCAGCTGAGCTCCATAATTCCCATCTATTTGAATGCTTGTCCTTTAAAAAAATTGCGCAGGTGACAAAATATTAAATCGACCAAAAATGCTTTACTCTTTTTTTTTAAACTCACCAATAGATAGCGTGTAATTTTGTCCTTTCACAGTGTCACCCATGTGTTTATCTGAATTTTCTCCCAGCGCCTGTCATTAATATATCATTTAACTGATGCCTTTATCTAAAGTTCTCGCTTGTTCACCATTCCACTCATATATTTACACATTACGAGCAGTTCAGAGTGTCAGGTAAACCTGATGCAAGTGCCTTTGAATTATGGGAGGAAAACCACTCTAACTGGGTGAGAACATACAAACTCAAACATTGACTAACACCCAAACAATCCAGGCACTGTGAGGCACCAGTACCGCCTGCTGCACCAAATTGCCACCCATATCTGAAGCAGCATGAAAGCATTTGGCAGTAGCAATTCAGACTAAGAACCTTGTTTCAAGGTGCTACAACAGGATAGGGATTCAGACCAGCCATTTTCAGGATCCCTAAACGCTCTGATTCCAACCGCTGAGAAATTTGTACTTTTTTTTGGATTGGGCTGCAACCAGCTAGCCAAAATATTAAGATGAAGTCTAAAGGAAATGTTAGACACATGTCTGAGTGATGGTCCTTCATATCTTGAGCATAAAGCTCTGCATGACATACGCAGTTCTGTGTGGTGCACCGTGTGTGGTGCTCTGCGTGTTAAGTGTGCTGTGGAATCTGGAAATCGTGTGGAAATGTGCCGTTTTCCCCCAGGCGTCCTCTGAGGAACACAATGTTCTTGGCTCAAAATTCCAGGAACCGCCCCCCCCCCCCCCCCCNCCGGGGGCCCCTTAGGAACACAATGTTTTTTGCTCAAAAATCCCGGGACCCCCCCCCCCCCCCCCAGCCTCGGTTCCGAGGAGCCACTGGCCGTCAGCCGAGAAAAGGAGGGAAACACTGATGTGGGCAGCGCTACTCCAGAAGCAATTTGGAATATGTCTATTTTATGACATTGTGCTATGCCCGTGAGCGTGTCTGGAGCAGTGTGTACGTATAACTCGGTCACAGAGCATCTGCGCGTTACTGGCTGGGTTTGTCTCGGTGTGTGTGGCTGTGTGGAGGGGCAGCAGATGGTGCAGCAGCTGGAGGTGCTGCCTTAAGCGAAAGAAACTTTGGTGCAAATATCACCTCCTGCTCTAGTACCTGTAATCAAAGCACTTACCATAAATGCGGTAAAAATCACCCAGCTGTATAAATGGCCAAATCATTCTAACTACCAGTTAGTTGTTTTGGAGAAAAGCTAAACAAATGTAAGTGTTTATGTGTCACGGAGAGACTCTTTATGTGTCTGGGATCTCTCCCACAGCGTTCTGTGCATTTTTCACTGATGGTGTCAGTCCTCTCGTTTGTCTACGAGCTCACAGAGGTGGAGCTTTGGAGCTGTGTGGAGATCTTCCATGTGGACTTTTAAAGCCTTTTCAGATGGTTTCTATTGCAGCCAAATGTACAGAGATGCAGAATGTCCACCCACTCACCCCCTGGGGATCCATTGCCTCACCTCTGTGCCTCCACTTTCTTTGCAGCTTTACCTTTGCCATCATGCTTTTTCACGCTCACTTTGTGTTCTGTGACCAGTGTTTGTTTTGACTCTAAATGCAACTAAAGACTGTGGAAATATATTAAGCGCTCTGAGACATCATGTTGGGAGGTGATTTGCTCAAAAATAAACATGTGGTGTGGAAGAGAACTGAGTCACACAAGGATGACATTAAACACAATAGTTAAGTAAGAGGACTTGTGACCTAACGCTGGCATGGGGACCTTGAGATGGTGTCTCAGGCTGCACTGGGAACGCAACTTTCAAAATAAACGGTGTGAATAACATGCAAATGAATCACTGTGAAGAAATGTGCCAGGTTCACACCTACATGGGGAAAAACAAAGTAAAGTACTATCTCATGCACAAAACAAACACTGTAACACACCACGTGTGTGGTGTGTATTCACAGGTATCTGGATTTCCTGCATGACTCCAAGTGCCCGAGAGTCTTCACGAGCTGGTCAGAGCAAACTGGTTTCAGAAGAGTGATCGGAAAACAGGGTTGAATTTGGGACGTCTGTACAAAGCTACCCACACCCTGCAGGGGAGACCTGGACCAAAGCCCAGAGTCCAAATCCCACTCCAGTGGTTGCACAATGTTCTGGTGAACTTTCAATGAGTCTCTAATGAGCAAGTTCAGACATGCAAGATGTTTTTCTTCCTTTTGTTCTTTCTTTCGTCCACTGGAAACCTTCCTTGTCTCTATGCTGCAGTACAAAGCCCTCATTCCGTCATTCTTCCTCATTTGGACTCAGAGCTGCAAACAGCATCTCCTTCCTGGAATTTGCATTCCAGGTGTCTGTTTGCTTACCAGATGTACTCGTTCTGAATGATCACTTTTATAGGCTAAAACTAACAGGAATGAGAGGCCAAATAGCTTCCTTACGCAAAAGTACTTAAAGCTAAAACCAAACCAACACGGGTAACAGATGAAACAGATGCATTTCTATATACATTTACATTTATATTTATATTTATATATTTTCAAACCTCCTCTCACCCCCACAGTGTACATACAGATGGACACTTACGGTTACCTATAAAGACACAAATGAGCATTTTTCAGGAGTTAAGCACAACACTCTGACATCCCCCAGTCTTTACACCTGTGGCACTTGTCAAGTATCAGCAAAACTTATTTCACTGCAAACACAGTTCCACACTCTCCTTTTCACCACTGATATCTGCCCTAGGTGAGAACTGCTGGTGAACTATGAGAGGCCAGGGAAGTCCTGGTGGTTCTCATCTGAAACTGTGCGGTGTCTGAACCCCAATGCCGACTTCCTTTTACTCTTCCGTTTTCCTGTAATGCAAGGATCCTTTTGTTCAGCAAAAAATCTTGCATGTAGCTGCCGTCCCTTTCGCCGAAGTTTACTTGGATTTTTGTCTTACACTTATAAACAAGTGCAGTTAAGCAATGAAGAGAATATGCTTTGAGTCTGCAGAGCCTCAGAAAGATGTATTGAGTGAGGAATCAACTCAATTTACCTCTTGGGTTTTATTGCACCCAATTCAGTGATCCACAGACTGTCCTCTTCTGGTCTTGATACCACCCTCTTCTGTGACCAGGACATTGCTAACCTGAACCTAGTTTTATCACTTTTATCTCTATAGTGTGTCTCTCTGACCCCTACTGAGCTTTGAACTTTTGTTTAAAACTGCTGAGCCTTCACTTCTGGTTCTCTTCTGGTCTGTTCTGGTTGGCACCAGTAAAGTACCTATGTCAGATATGTTGACAAACACAATCTGTGGCAGCATTTGGGTTGAGGCAAACAAGAAGATGCTGATGAGTGGTGAAGTTCTGGCTTTTACGCACAGTACCGATGCAGAGCCCAACAGCCTGAAGTCATGAAACCGGCGTGTGGTTATTTGGTTACTGCTTGAAAAAGCTGGTGGTACCCTTATCAGCTCACATGTTGATGAGCTTTGCAGAGGGAACATCTGTTAGATGGTAGGATTTAAGCTTTGAGGTTGCAGATATCCGTCTTCATGACAGTGCTTCTCTATGAGCATGCCATATCTGGAGAGGCAATCGAATGGGGATGCATTGTTTTGGTGAGGACACAAACAGTGTGATAAGAACAGAACCTCTGCCTCAGCACAGCCTGTTCTCCACAGAACTTTAGGAACTAATGCATCACAAAATTATTCCATAAAATGGTACTTTGACGGAAAGCTTTAGTTGATAATCGCTGCATTTTCTGACATGACCTGTGTCAATACTGGTTTATCTTTTCCAGATATACGATGTTGTTTTCAATTTGATACTAAACTAAATGAGTAACCCAGCACTGCCCAGGTCAAAAAGGTGAAGTGGTGGAAAGGTAAAAAGTAAAAACACATTATACATACATTATATACTATATATCACCCAATTGTTTTACCATTAGAGACATTAGTATTGTTAGTCCTGTCAGACAGGCAAACGCCATAGAGAGTGATGCACACATCAGTGGTGGTAGAGTGGAAAGGAAGACTAATATGTACAGTGCGTGTGTGTGTGTGTGTGTGTGTATGAGACATATATTTATACATTTTTACAAGTTCATCTCCTCCAACATAACAACCACCGCTTCCTGTGATGGAACACACAGGTGACACTGACAGCAAAGTGTGCGTTGTCTGTAGTCACATCGAAAGTACATTTGAATCAGTTTGTTTGTGGGGGGATGACAAAATCTGACAGCATCTCATGCATGCGTGCATGTGTGTGTCTGGGGGGTGATAAAATCCATCAGCGATACATGCGCAAGCTCTGTGTGTGATGTTACTAAGTGTTGCATGACTCCCGCTTCTCCAAGGCTTGTTGGAGACCAAATTTTACATTTTCAAGACTTTAAGAAGTTTTGGAATTTTATGAACTCGACTATGCAAAAACTTCACTTAGGGTGAGAGGGACCTGTGAGACAGATTTCAAGCCTGTGGCTTGACAAAGCTGGAAATAAGGAACAAGCAAACAAACAGATAAACAACAGAGACTGAGTTTTATAGATATAGCAGTAGGTTCTGCAGCTCCTTTGGCAGAAATGTCTGTGTCAACTTAAGAATGGTAGCTCATGAACTTTTGTATCAGTTAGGTGGTCCATCACTCAGTCTCGATGATGAAGGACTGGACTTCAAAGTTCTTAAAATGCATTACATTAAAATTACCCCCGTATAGAACACTTTTCCAGGAATTGCGGGAATTATCCATGGAGAACTGACACTATAGGTGAGGTGTGGAACGGGAGTGATTTTTCACACCTTTCCAGAGAGAATCTTCAGGAGGAGAGATGATAAATCAGTGAAACATCTGACTAGCTCTCCGGATCCCACTATATATGTTTTCAGTTAATGAAGACACATACCTCAAACTTTTTTTACGCTTCTCTCTTCCTTTAAGAGAAGGATGCTGATAAACAAGGAAAAACTTTAGGGTATAGGGATCAACAGATTTTATCAAATAGTCTTTTGAGTTCTTTTAAGCTAGTATGATGCATAATTTCTGGAATCACAATTTTTATATTTCTTGCCTAAAGTTGTGGGTGTTCCCATCAGCGCTCGAATGTTGAGACCAGAGCTGCTGAACTAGTATTAAACCTACTCCGTAAAGGTTATTTCAGCATCTTCTGTTCTGGGCAACAACATTCAGGATAATCGGATCACTAACAGGCCCATCTAGAACTGGTGGTATCATTCATCCCATATTTGTGTAACAAATTTCACATTGGCTTGCTTTAAACAACAGCAGGACCATCTGACAGAAAGCAATGCTCATTAATCCGAATACAAACGGCATAATAAATTTTAATGTCCGGTATGTATGAGGTTGTAAAAAACAACCAGTCAGTTAGTTTCTGCAGAATTCAAAGGTCTAGATGAAAGGATCAGACAGAGCCACTCCTCATCCTGCCATCTAATTGTTTTTGCCATTAGATGTTTTCAGCTCAATTTGACGAAAGTCATTCAGAAAGAAGGAATAAAAGGAGAAGGAAGAGGTTTTGAAAAATAAAAATCAGTCATGTAGTTCAGTAAGCAACTCAATGAAGATTACATAAAATACCAAGAAGAGAATTCATAGCCGCGCACACTTTGGGTATTGCCTCGGAGGGGATTTCAAGCACACTTCCATTCTTCAGGAAGTGACATAAAAGGAGAAGTGAATGGGCGGCCTACTCAAACAATGGCAGTCGGACTGGATTTGCCAGCTATTCAGTCGCTATAACATGGTTCAGACCTGCCCTTTAGGAAGCTTGCTGTTTCCCCACAGGTAAAATTCCAATGAACAATATCTCACAAAAAACAGAGCATAGCCTGCATTTTTACAGGTGAAGAAGCTGCTTTTGTACCTTTCATGGGCAGCTTTAGTTTCAGCAGTGCGCACTGCTGTAGATGTCCACAAGGCATCCTGATGTGTTAGGAATGAAGTTTAAAACTGATGGAGTATCTGGGGCCGTCTGTTCTCCGATTAGCCCCAGGGTACTACGTCCTCATGCGGTTCCTTAAATACACTTAGTCTTGCATTACTGGACCGTTTCTTAGTGGATTTACTGTGACTACGTCCTTTTTGTGCTGATTCAATCGGCTAAATAAAAAGCACACTTCAACATTTGAAAATGTTTTGAATGTAGTGGTTTAGTGGCCTCAGCAACATTGGGATGATTCCCATCTAGGAAGTCATGGAAAAGGGATCGAAGACAGGAAATGGAAGCATCTGTTTGCCATCAGTTTGAACTCAAGAAGGAAACATCTCACCAGTTATGAGTGCCACGTTTGATGTCACCTTGGAGACTTGGCTGCTTTCTCTCTGCTGTCAGGCTCCTGCCAGCTGCAAGAAATACCTTCAGCATTTCCTTCTGCGTTTCAGAATTACATTCTTCGCTTTCTCAGTTGGTACTGAGGGGACAGTCCCCATTCTACTGACTTGGCACCACTTGTCTTCATAAAAAAGCAAACAGATTTCACTGCAACAGCTGGTGGGGGCTTGAGTGGTACTTTAGTAAAGCTGTGATCCAGACATATATACAGACACACACATCCTATGCAAACACACCTTTTCCAGTTCACTTTAATAGGATTTTCATATAAATAAGAAACAGCATATAATATACGATACAGTCTTCCAATTTGCAAATTGTACATTTCCAGTTAAGAAAAATTATTTTGCTTTTTTTCGTTTGTTCTATGGCGTACTCATATTTTCCACATAAACTGTTCTGGGACCTACTCCCCTTTCCTCCGGCTCTCAAGACTCTGCTGGACTCAGTTTTTGGAATTCCAGCAGGGGAAAAAAGCTCATCCAGGCCTGAAACAAAAAGTTCAGGCTAAGAATTCTGACTTCACTTGATTGCAAAACTATGATCACAGTTTACATTAAATGTTCTGATTTCAATGTGATTTATTTTTTCTCATGCTCTTGTTCTGTTGTGTGGGTTCATTTGCAAACCCACGCAATGCTCACATCCCTTGTCTCCCACGGACCACGGAAAAGACTTGGCTGGGTGGAAGAAATGAGACCGAGGGAAGGTGAGGCGACAAAGGAGGATGCAGGACCCACACTAACTGTGCCCTCTTCACCCTTGTTCTTGTTCTACTCTAAATTCCCATACGTTTTTTTATGTATCTATTATTACACTGTTTTATTTACATATACACCATGCTACATCAGCAAATGTTCCTCCCCCTGTCTGTGTTCTTCTGTGTTGTAATATGTTGTTACATCTGATGCATTGCACACCGTGGTGCAGGAGAAATTATATTTTTCTCTCTCTTGTACATCTGTATAAGTGCAGAATGACAGTAAAGTGAAACTTGAACTAAAGAAACTCTTCCTTTTTCCAGCTCTCTGAAAGACTCTCCTAAGCAACGCAAGTGAAGAAAGGTTTGGAAATTGTTTTCAGTTCTGGGAAGTCTCTCCAGCGAATTTCAACAGAATGTTTTCAGTAAGACTCCCTTTTAGCTGCGTTTACCCAAGAAGGTTCCTTATGACCTCTGTAAAGAATGACTGGTAAGGTTATGTGACCTATCAGTAGTGATGAAACAGAACATTTCAAGCTAATGGTTGTTTCTATTTTACTATATTGTACACTGGTGTACAGCAGAAATTAATCTGTTCAGGTTCATGAATAACGTAAATCAACTTTATAAAACCCCACCCAGTAAACACGAACCAAATGTGTTCTGTGGGAACATAAAATACAAATACAGGCATGATAATACATAAAAATAGGACAAGAGAACACATTCTGGCCCTCCATATGTCAGAAAGGCCTTTGCCCATCACTGCACTGAGTGCCCCTGCATATGATCACAATTTTTCTGTAGTCCTGCGGTTAGACAATTGTCAACAAAACAAATAGTCCCTGCATTTCACTGTGGAAATGACCAGTTTTAGGAGGTGCTGTGTCCTCCTCCACGTCTCCAGGACTACAAGGTCGATTCAGTATAACGTGACAGATCCACAGGGAGCAGGTACACGTTAGGAACATCAGTCAGCCTAACCCAGCGGAACACTTACTATCTTCTCAAAGTGGCGGGAATCAGATGTGGAACAAGGACACCTGATCTTCTGCATGTTACTCAGCATCTCTAAAATAAACTTTAATTGTAGTTTGCTTTGCCATGTGAGTCTCTTGAATTTGTTGGAGGGGGGGGGCACTGTTTCTGAATCCCAACAAAAAAGACCAATCGGGAGCTTTCCTGCATCGCCGCAAATCCCATTCTGTAGGAAATTCAGCTGTCTGCTACTGGAAGGATGCTGGTGGTTCAGTTGCATATAGCGATCTGGTGCTCATCCACTTCTCTTTTTCTCCTTAAGTTGCACTATACAGCCCTACCTTTCTCCACCTCCAACAATGACGTCTAAAGAGATTACAGCAAATCTTCTGTGCAACACTTCTTCCTATTTCTCAATGCGGCTAATCGATATACAACTTTCCTCGGCTATCCTGCTCCTTCCCTCTCCGTATGTTTCCCAGGGATGGCCTTTCCCAGTAGACTGTAACACATCTCAACAAACAGAGATGAGGACACTGTGTCATGTCAAAGATTTCACCTTGGAGTGATAGACCAGATGCGCTGCATTGTTTGAGTTGCAATAGCACTCGGAGGGCAAGGGTCAACCCGTGTCTAAGTGTGCCAACTTGGACTGGAACAGGATGATCCAAAGGGTAAAAATTCCACATTTAAGCAATTTTTAAATTCTCTTTATCTGAGCACCATTATGCAAATTCATACCAGATGTGAGGTTCAGTCATTATTTTATTAACAGTTTCCCCAGAAAGAGACATAATAATACACGTTTACACAAATCACAGGTTTACTCTTTTTCCAGTATATTGTTGTGAAGTGCTGTCAAGTCGATGTGAGCTCATGATCACTCCACACATAGTTGCCCCCAGTTGCATTCATTCTTCAGCCAGACAGCTAATGTTTGATAAAAGGGCCTCCATAGCTATAGTTACTGTATAAGTCCACTATATTGCAGGTTTTCCTCTTTTGCATAGACCATAAACTTTTCCAAGCATGATGTCCTTCTCCAATGATCTCCCTCCACAGGATGTATCTGAGGAATGAAAGTTGAAGCCTTGTCTTTTGAGCCTCCAAGGAGAGCTTAGGTTTGATCTTCCTTGATACGAATGCTTTGGTTTTGATATTTTAGTTATACTAAACTACAGAAAGCCTGCCCCGTTTCAAACTTTGACAAGACACACACCCACCCTGCCCAAGTCACTAAGTACAGAAAGTCCTGACCAAATTTGACATTAACTGGTGTCGAGTGCAATTTTCATTAAAGTTAAAGGTAAAGAAATATAATCGACCATCCTCATTCTTTACTTCTCCAAAGTAGAAAACCCATGTTTGAAATGATGTGATTTAAAGGACAGCTGACATTATGAGCACAGTTCACCCATTCCCTCAATATATTAACTTATTTTTTTCTGAAAAAGTGCCAGGATTTTATAATGAATATTTAAAAGCAAGCAAGCATTTAATTATCTTATTTTCCTTCTGTAAATGCTATAAATGTTTTTAAAGTTTGCACTGGAATTCATTATTGCATTAATTTTGCTCCGAGACTGGTTAAAAAGTGTGTGAAGACACAGCACTAGCTGTGCAGTCATTAAGGAGAGCTATACAACAAAAAGTGCTTTATTTACTTATACAGAGATGTACTATATGTGAGAAAGAGTTTTAGTGGATATCAGAGTAAATGCTGAATTTTAGAGGAAAATAAAAATTTGTGAGCATATGAATAAGTAATAACCACGGGGGAATGTTTGCAGATCCTGCAGTTGGTCACCTTACTTTGGTTTTGGTATGCAGCTCTAACCACAAGGCACAAGTCCAACCAGACCACTGCAATCCTGCTTTTCACATAAATCATGTGTTTTCAAGGAAACCTGAGAGCCAGTTGATAATGTGAACACCTCAAACATTCTTTTGCCCCATTCCATTTTGTATTACAAGTTACAAGGGTTGTTTTCTAAATTCATGCACTTTTGATATATGAACTAATACCTGAAGAAGCGCGCACCAAAACTTTCTTTCGTTTTGGTTAACCACATGTCCATGTCAGGGTTGCACGACTCTGGCAGTTTCCCAGAATCACAGGGCACGAGGCCACGAAGGCTACATCTCGGACGGGTTGCTAGTCGTCCGTCTCAGTACAAAACGTGTATATAAACAAAGTAAAATAAAGTCCCTTAATGAAGCCATCTGATAAGGATTTAATAATAAATATGGAATTTACTGAGGAACAAGGACACTGGAAAAGACTCTCCTTTCACAGCACCAGCCAAAACTCACAATTTAGGAAGACAAGTTGGAGGAAAGCAGAGACTTGGTTTAGAGACAGGAACACACTGGGGAGCCGGATTGACATCTCCCAACACAAGAAGCTGTGTGTGAAATGGTAAGATGTAAAGAAATGCTGCATCATGCTCCAAGTTTCACTTCCCTTCTGCAGGTGCTGTCTGTCCACAGCTGCTGCTCACAACCAAACAGGTTAATTCCTAAATTCGCCAGGCTCAAAATAAAGTAATTTTGAGCATTTTTCCTTTATTATTGCTTCACTGGGAGCCTCAGAAACCTTTGGGCTGCAAGTTAAAACAAGGTTATGTAGGTGCTGACAACAAAGAGATGAGATTCTCTGTACTGAGTGCTTCCAGCTCCTGCTGTGTGTCTGGACACGTGCTTACTCCACACGTTGGTCCTTTTCTCCTTAAAAATATGGAATGCGTTTTAAAGATCTGTGCACAGGATTTGACACATTTGTATATATTCAACAATAAATTTTCACAATAAACCATTGATTTCTCTCCTGGGCAGATGCATCCAGGAACCTATGAAGAGGAGAGCTTTTGGTTGCTGGGGTCTGACTGACTCCCGCACTGTTAAGAGATCACATCAGGTACACAGAGACTTGTACAAACCTATACAGTAATCTAACAAAGAAACCAGGTGGGGTTTAGAGGGAAACATGTTTATCTTACATGACAAGTGTTGAAATGTCTTCCGACAATCATGCTGCATTACAATAGTTGTGTTCCTGGCATTCCACCAAACGCCTGTCTCTTTCTAAGACTGACACATAAATCAACAAAAATTCTTCCTGTTGACTGCTGGTATCTAGTCAGATTATAGTTTACCCACAACGCACCTCTTGGACGAGCCTTTACCTGTCAAGAATCTGTTTCCACTCCAATTTTGGACTGACTGCAAGTGACTGTGACGCCATCCTCTCAATGGACGTAACAGACACCCAACGTGACGTCTAAGCGTGGGAGTAATGAATTAATGAAGTTTAATACAGCCAACAAATACCAGCGGGGAGATCTTTTAAACGAAGGTCAAAAATGAAGGCACATTTCCGAACTCAGAAGTTTTTTCAAAAGGTTCAAAGGTTTTCAGTTAGTTCTCTAGAAATGAGACAAGTCATCGGGTGTGGAGACCCTACCAAAACCAGGCTTGAAAAAAAAAGATGCTCATGGGATCAGTTTTAACATGAAAATTCTACTACTCTGTCAGCTTCACTCATGAAAAATTATATGATTTGGACTCAGAAGGTTTAGAGCCAGTATGTTGTGAGCTCCTGCTTTTCACTGTGAGAATGCAGACTGATTCCATCCTGAGATTTCGATACAAAACGACTGCATTGGACCACCAACAATACCACAGTCAAGGGTCAAATAGACAAATCACTTTGGATGAAACCGCAAACATAACAACACTTCATGGCCACCATGAGAGCTTCTCTCAGCTCATACTTTACACTGAAGCTGAGGTAAAGAACCAAATAGTGCTGATTCATAACATAATGGAGGAGAGTCATAAAAACTAAACCAAAGAAGAGGTTTTGAAATGAATTCTCCATGTACACAATATGACTCCTGTACTATGAGGAAAAACAGGAAACTTGTTATGACACTAATAGTGGGTATTTTATGACCAGTGTTCATGTCAATGGTGTCAATGATTTGCTTTCCAATTAATCTCAGCACCCAGTTCCTGTAACTGTAGGACAATCTGCTTTACTCCATATATAAAGTGATAGGTAACTCACTTTTCTTGCTTTTGGATTCACCATCCTGTGTGGGTTGCATCAAGTAAAACAGCAGCCAACTGGGATGGCTGGATGGATGGATGGGTAAATAGATGATAGTGGAACAGGTTTCAGTGACAGTAGAAGTGATTTCATGGAAAGTCATTTTGAATGTCTACCCCAAGAAATGACAAAAATAAAATGGTCAAAAGCAATGAAAGAAGCGTCTAATGTTCTGAAGTCCCTGGACTCAGATGATACAGGACGCTAAGAGTCTGGCAGCTCCACAGAATTTCTGCAGTGAAACCAAGCCAGCTGCTGAAGATGGCCACACCTGCACATTCCTCTGGAGAGAGTGAGAGCACAAGAACTACATACCAGCCCTTCAGAGCACCGCAGACATATGGAATTAGCCTTAGGGTCAGAAAACAGGAAGAGGGAGGAACACCTGAAAACATTATCCACCCTGTGAAAAAAATGTTGTAAGGTTTTGGAATATTATGCTCTCATAAAAGGGAATTATGCCCCTCTACACTGATGATGATGTGGAATTCAAATCCAACCTCTTCTGGGAAGCTGATGCCTCTCAGGTATTGTTTCATTGAATTTGATTGAATGCCATTCTGAATGTTTACAGAACATCACAAATATTTCCATAAAATGCTGTTCCAGTCTTTTTGACCTATATAGCAAACTGAAACTAGGGCCTAATTCATTTATCTTCATTTTTTTCTTTTTCTGAGGAATAAATGATCAGCACAAAAATGCAACAAAGTGCTGTAAAAGACTGCCAGAAGTAAATCTGAAGAGCACTCTTATCCGAGGTCCTACAAGCCTGCGATTTCAGCCAGGATGGTGCAATAGTTGGTTTTGAGAAAATTCATTGTGACACTTTACGTGACATCATTACTTATTACGGTTTTATAAGAAACAGGAAAATTCTGAATCAGTTACATCATGAATTCGCACAAAAGATGCAGAATGACTCCCTAAATTTCTACAAGATGAGCAATGTTAAAAACTAAATATAAATTAGTTACACAAGTTCACTAGTAACCTTCATATTATGGAGATGTTGCTCACTATTTCATTTGCTTACAGCGTCATCTCCCGGTTTGTAGGCAGAGAGCAGAACATCGCCTTCTCCGGCAAAGGACACGGAACTACTGTGGGAGAGCGCCTCCTTTAGGAAGTGCAGAAGAACACATTTGACTTTTCAAATATTTCAGTCTGGTGGAAGGAGGATCGAAATGCCTCTTTTGTTAGTTTACACAGTACTTTCTTTCAGAACAGTTTTCGCTGTTTAATTTATTCTTTATTTTAATATTTGGGGGCCAAGTGACAGTTCACTGCATTCTACAATCACTTGCAGCGCATGCATGTATATATGTATTTTTAATACATTACGCTTTATTGTTGTACTTCTCTTTTAAAGAGATGCTGTCTTGTTTTGATGGTCCTCATTTTGTAGGTTCAGATCATTGAAAAATGCAGCTGATTTCTGAAGCGAATATGATATGCCCATGGGTGCCTTTATGGTTGTGTGTGTGTGTGTACATGCGCGCTTATGCCTTCGCCCCACAGGTTGTCTCGTCTGCCTTTTTCACACGCACGAGTCTCGTGAGCACGGGTTCGTGCCGTTCTCCAAAAGGTAATGCTCCAGGTGAGGCTCGAACTCACAACCTCGGCATCGCTTCGCGTTGAACTGCTGTATAAGTACCGCGCGCTAACCGATTGCGCCACTGGAGCTCTGCTCAGGCCTGCGCGCCGCCCGCCTTTTGCAGGCGCGCGCGTCATCCGCAATGTTGTCGAGCCATTGCCAGTGATATTATAACCGCTATTGTCTTTTTTTTCTTCAATGTTTGTCACCTGATAATTTCTTTTTTTGCGTATCTGTTTTATATGTACTTGTACTACTTTACGATCTTTAGAAGAGGAACCTGACTGTGGTATCGTTATGTCTGTCATTTTGGCACAAACACTACACTGACCAGGACCGGCTCGTAACACCGGTGGAGGAGACGGGGGAAACTGAGTACCTGAATCAGGGTCTCCGATCAGAGCTCAAAGTGTCAGCGAAGTAGCTCACAGGGGAAACTTTTTATAACTGTAGACAGTTGTCCATTCAGGTGAGCTTCGTCAGACCCCAGTGTATCAGATTCGGAAAGCGGATCGATCCCTTTAAATAACCCGGAAGTGTAACCTCTCCAGCGTTTTCACGAACCACTTGGGTCGAGTAACCCGGAAGTGTCGCGCCTTTAGAGCGTTAAAACGGACCACTTCTGCTTCCCAAATCCACATGGTACAGTTTAATGAATACGTTTAATCATGTACTTTATTAACATTGTCAACAGTTACAAAATAAAAAAGGCATACAGAACAAAATTAAACAATTTCCCAACAATGTCAGTGGGACTGCACGAAGGAAAGAGGAAAAGATGAAAGGAGATAAAAAGAGTATAACTACATCGTAAATGCGATAAGATGTCAGCAGAAACACAAAGGGCAAAAGGAAGCGTTGCTCTAGCACCACCCCAGGTATTTAGTATTTACATACAATACCTTAAGTAGCGTGGGACACTGCAGTATTCTTTTTGATTTGCACCTTAAATAAATGGAGGAAATAAGGGTTTTATATTACTCAATTAGCATTTGTGTATAAAGTATTTTGGCTAATAAAAATAGAATTGTTCTCGTGGTCAAAAATACAAATAATACGTGTTTCAAAGTAAAACAAAAATGCAAACAAACAGGTTTTCCCTGAACAAAATCTGACAAAAATATCTGTGTGGCCCCAGGACCAAAACAAATTACAAGCTGTTTCTGGAGGACCCTCTTAGAATGAGCGTTTGGTATCAATGTCTTTTTTAGTGTTTGAGTAAAGCTTTTAGCAGGATAAAATGTATGGATTAATCAGAAGTTAATTCTGAGATAATGTCCATAACTTTTTCCAAGGGACAAAGTTTGTCAACAAACCAATTCCAGTATATGACCACATACAGAACTTGGAAAATATTTCCTTAACTCAAAGTCATAATTACTTTGTTATTTTTACCAGTACTTAGTGAAAAGCATATTTGTCCCAGGGCAGTGTTGCATAGATTCATATCTAAAATAGTGAGGTTGCAGAAAATTGGCTTCTTAGATGCATAAAAGAGCCTGAACGTATGGAATCAAAAACTTTAACAAACTCCTTTAGGATGACTAGGATTTTGTGTTTTATTAGAAATTCACCACACTTCATATGTTGTACATTTGAATTTGTGAGTTGAGACACCAAAAAACATCATTCTTCGCCCTTTTTCAAGAACTATTGACTTGTTACAAGATATCTGTATAGTTCCTTGTTATATATATTTAGGCAGAGGGAAGTTGTGCTTGTAAACTAGAGCTATTTTAGTTAATACTTTAAATAGATTTCTGGAGGAAGTCTTCATTGTCAGCTGATACTACAGGAATGGGATGCCTTAAGTGTAGCTAGAGAAAAAAAAAAGTTTAGATTTTATATATTATGTAAAGTTGTAAATGTAATACAAAAATCTTTTTAGAGCTTGAAAGAAAATACCTTCATACTTTGGTTTTTCATTTTTAAAGTAATAAAGTTAAGGCAATGTTAAGACCCCCATCACAGATTCATCAACATGAATCAATTAGTCACTTGATAAGACTTTTCCATTGTAATTCTTAATTTGTGTTCAAACAAGTTTTTTCTGTACTCCACTTTAAGAGAATAGTAAATAACACTCTACCAAAGACACACAAGGCCATAACTCACAGTATGTTTTATTTAAGAATATTAAACATCAAACATGACTTACAGGAAAGCACAACAAAACTGTATAAGGTGGAAAAAAATCAGAATTATGACTAAAGAATAACAATTAGAATGTAATTTCTGAGAATCTGTTAGCACTGTGCGTGTGTGCGGAAAAAGAAAACAGGTTTTAGCTTCAAAATTCAAGAGGGAGTTTGTATGTTCCATTTGCATTCACACTGCAGGGATATTTTGACCAGAACCATGTAGATTGACAGCTTACGGTCTTTTTGCTTCAGACTTATCTATTCCTTTCGAGAGGAATGATTAATCCTAGTGCAGGGTGAGTTTAAGAACAGATTACTCTGCAAAATAGTATGCATGTGCAAAGCCCAGCTCTGTGTGTGAAAAGACCTCCAAACAGGCATGCTGAATGGACCCAGAAGGCAGTAATGGCTGACAATGGTCTGCATGGATACATCTCTTGCATTCATCCAGCTGATACTTTTCACTGTCAGAATGGGTCTAGTAAATAAACACATACAGTTGAGAGGCCCCTTATAACCCCAGAGCAAAAATACCCCACCACCCACTGGTTAACTTCTTCCACTGGCTAAAACATAAAACATGAATAAATAAGACCAGGAAAAAAAGACATATCTAAAAAACCATTTACCATCTACTTTTGTTACACTTAGTGTGTGAATGAAGAAGTCATACACTCTTCAGAAGAGTCTTTTTTACAATAAAGGAAAAACAGTTGAGTTTATATCTGAGGGAGGTGCAATACTTATCGTTGCTCCCTCAGTGTCACCATTCCTGTCCTCCGTTTTTAATAGCCATCAATTTTAAAACCTTGGCTGTATCATTTCCTTCTATGTCAGTGATATCATGGGGCTACAATGTGCACACATGAGTTCTGTCACTGGTGCACAGAAGGCTGGGGCAAAAAGGTGTCAGTCGTGGATGACAATGGGTCCCCGGTTCCTCAGGCTGAGGTGTGGAGGAGGTTGGAGGAGCCCCTGGGAAGCCCTCCGCAGTGTGATCTGCTCACATGGTTGCCTGCAGGCTCGCCTCAGCTGGGAGCGAGAGAGCAGCTTGCGGGCCTTCCTATAGGGGGTGACAAAAGAGCGTACTGATGTGGTGGCTCCCAGCCAGTGCTGTGTGAGATTTGAGACCTGGCATTCTGGGAGATGATGTCCTTCCCCTCAGATTGACCGGAAAGAGAGGCACTGATAGGAACATAGAAAAGTGACATACAAAACTGGAAACCCTTCAGATACACACATGCTCACCTTGCAGGTATGCACACTCAGGCATACAGAGGGCTGGTGTTTACTGCTGTAATATGTCATTTGGACTACATGTCATTTTTGCCTCATAATTTCATGCTGGTTTTACACATATGCTGGTGTAAAACATGACTCTACTGCCTTCAGCTTCTGACCGAGAACCATTCATCTTTAGGTGCCACTGCAGTTGAAGACTCATTCCTCAGACCGCCGAGTCGCTATATTTAGCATGGCGTCCGTGCAAGTGGGGTAAGGAAAGAAAAGCATGGCTCATTCCGACACCACATTAATGGAATCACATTTTTCCCGGTGCATGTTGATGATTTTATGTCAGCTCATATTCACAGGACTTCTATCTATCATTTGTCCATGGCAATTTCCTCCCTCCCAAATCCTCCAAGAGTCCTAAACTGCAAAAGACATTTACTTTGATCTTTCCATTTGCTTTTGGTAGAGTGCTGCTTCTCACTGCAACCACAATTGCCATCAGCTCTGTTACCCTGGTCAGGTGGCACCCACTGAAAATCAGGAGAGAGGGCTTTAGCTTGAGATGGTGCAGGTTAGGTGTACATAGATGCACAGGTGTGCTGGGGTCTAGAGATCCCCCCCTCCACCACAGATTCAACCTGCAAGCATAAATGCTGGGCAAAGACTGGAAGGAGAAACCTTGAGGCCAGTTGTTCCAAAATAGTAGCACTAAAACAAAAACAGCAGCCACAGAAAACTACAGATATAAAACTATGCCACTGTGATATTTATGCAGTGGGACCTGACCCTGAACCATCCTCAGTCCTCTTACACTTCTTATGTATGTCTACATTTACTGTAGCACTTGTAAATTCATAACAAGCCTGAACCAGAATAGTTTAAAAACACAAAGTGTAACTGAGTATCATTTATCTAAGATTACATTACCCCCCCCCCCCTTTCTTACAACAATGATCAAATCTTTTCCAAGGAAATATTGTAAAAATAACAGTAAAATAACAGTATCATGGGGGCTGTGTGTTTACAGTTTTGACATTTTGGTTTGATTTAGGAGTTAGCAATCGCACAAAAAAGAGGTGTGGGTAGTAGGGCTGAGCAGACAAGCTGCCAGATGTGTGTCGACAGAAAGCATGAAGTCATCTCCCTTTGGGTCATACCTCTATCAGTCCATAATTAGTAGTGCATAACAAGGTTGGCAAGTAAGTCTCCCTCAGGAAGGAGGGGATCAGTCTACAATGGTGGGGTTGCTAACAAGACCTACTTGTGTGTGCACACAGTCTTGTGGGTGAATCTTGCTAAAAATACCTTTTTGGGATGAGCCCTGACTAAAATCATCACCATTGTACATTCAAACATAGAGGTAAAAACACATTAATACTTTTACCACACTGATTTTACGGTTCAGGGCCGGGTCCTCGTCACCGAGACAGAATCGGAGGCTGTGACCTGCGTTGGCCCACCTGCCGCACCCATTACAATTAAGTTCAATTAATTTATATAATTATTTTACACTCCAGATGGCAAGTAGCATAGCAGTTGCAGCTGCCGTCTTTGGACTTGAAGGGACCAGGTGTGCATCCAACCTCATGATGTAGTACCCTCGAGCAAGGTACTTCTCTAGTAAAAAAAAAATGCTCAGGTGTACAAATGGATAAATAACTATTAGCTTAACAGTGAAAATCACTTTACATGAGGGCATCAGCCAAATTAATACATTTATTTGGAAGTAACAGCTCAGATAATAACATCAGGCAAGTAATTGAGATCTAACAGACACACATACATGAGCTGTGCTCCAGTTCAGAGAAACTTGCTGTTAAAGGTGGAGGTCTGTGTGTCTGAATGTGATGTGCATCTGCCCAGTGACCCGTCCCGATGAGCATGGCCAATCTGATAATTAAACAGCAGAACTCACATCACATTAAGAACTGTCGCAGCTAATTAAACGAGAAACGCATCAGTTTGAGAGAAATTTAATTACTCCTTTCGTCCCACTTTAAGAAATTATCACTATGGGTGCCAATCAAGCACCCATCCTTTGTTCTTCAGTGTCTACCCATGATGCAGTGCATTGGCCTGCTGTGTTTAGTATTAGTGTGCAGTTTCTACTGTACAGCTCATAAAATTCTTTTGCTTCAAATGACCTTTTTCTATGATGATTCAGATGACAGGGACAGGTGGAAACTCTGCACAGTGTTATCGTTGCATGGGCTTGCCTACCTGGTCTCCCGAGAAACGAGGAAGAAGCTATCATCAGGGGCATCGATCCAGTTAGGCCGCCGCTTGCGGAACATGTTCCCACTGGTCCGTGGGCCAGTGCTGCTGTTGCTCCTCCCATTGTGCTACCAGAAGGAGTTCATTAGGCAGAAGGTATGACTAACTTGCAAGGTGTTCCTGAACTAGATGTGAATAATGATTAAAAATTAGAATAACTCACCAAGAGGTTCCCCACCATGTGACCTGAGTTCTCTGAAACGGAGATCAAAGACGCATCATACCGAGACCACAAGAAAATCACAAGATCTTCTAAAGCAGCACCAGACCTCAGCTCACTTTGTCCAGTTTGTTTGTTAAGTGCAGAGGTACTTGGACATTCTCAGACCCCAGGGGGTAAGATACTCAGCTACCACTGATAAGTGTCCTTCTGGAAGTAGGATGCACTTTTAATTATTTGATATACTGTCCTTAACAGTGGCATTACTGACTAGTGTACATTTAACCTGCCTCAGATGTATTAACAAAACAGGGGACACTTTTGAGACACACCACCTTGTCCCTATGAAGGCTGGCAGGTCCTGTTCACAGAGCTTCAGGCTAGTCCAGGTAAATTAGCGGTCGCTAATGACACCCAGATACTAATGAGCAAAACGATTGCTGAGCCGTGGCCTGGAGACTAGCAGGTGTGATTTACACCAGTTTCACACTCTGTCTTGTTAAATCTTTCTCGCCCTATTATAATCTCTCTTTGGGGCTTTTTTTACTCCCAGCTGCCTGCATTGCCCATTTCCTCCCACTCATCTAATTCCAGTAATTATTCAGTGCTTCCTTATTGGACTTGAGTTGGTGAATAATCAGATAATCAGATTCAGACAATCTGTTCTGAAAACATGTGGACTGTTTGCTGCTGTGTGGAAATTGGTGCAGAAATCAGCAGCATGGAGGGGGGTTGCAATTAATCAGGGATTCGTAAGACCGTTGCTCCTGTTGAGTAAAGCGATTCTCAGGGCTTCATCCAGCCGGGATCAGCGAACCAATCACTGCAGGCGGCTGGACAAGGGATGGGTTAACAAAGGCATACCTGTGGACTGAGTGGGATGTGTACCAATATTCAAACAAGTCTAATTTACCCCTCCAAAAGGGCTACAGCTAGGAATTCTGGGCCTCTTGAAAGAATATTGTCCAACTCCCGATTTTCAAATAAAATAAATAAAAGCTTTTGTGGGACATCTCTGGGCCCCTTGAATCATCACCACGGTCCACCCCACTAGTGGCAGCCATGCCCCCTAATATTTATGCACGAACCTATTGAGAACAGTTCCTAAAATTTTTTGGTCCCCTTACACCACTGGGTCTTAACACTTCAGTTGCACCTCTTCAGAATACTGCAGCACAGGTTCAACCCAGCATCCATTCTTATACACGTGAGCACGTCTGGATGTATGCAGGTGTCCTACCTTGTCCTGTACCCGCTCGTCTCTCGGCACCTGTCTCTAGCCTGCTGTGATGGTGGTAACTTCTCTTCCCCAGCATGCCGAGCGGACCGTGATTGGGCAAGGAAGACAACAGCCGCCGGGGGGGTGGGACTTGCAGGCCAGGAGTGCGGGGGCTCCGGGTTGTGTTTTGAGCAGGGCGGGATTCTGAAACAAGTAGCAGAATGAAACTCTCTTAGACAGTGACTTACTTAGCCAGTGTGTAAAATTCAGCAGAAGAGGAGCAACAGCATTTCCTGTTTCCATATTTATACAATTTAATTGCTGTGGCACAGAAGCAACTCACATTTTATATCCATTTATGCAGCCAATTATTTTGTAGAAATTATTCATAAAAGCACAAGAGAAAGCTCCATCAAGGATTTGTTAGTAAATCAGGGCACCTACATACTATCAAAAAGGCTCATGAACAGCCAGCTCTTTACATCAGGTTTTGGAGAAAAAAGCCACATGTTAACAGGAGCTGATTCACCCTGCAGCATCACAGAGTAAATGGTTGTGCTCATTGCACCCTTGTGAGACAATCTTGCAGACATTGCAGTCAGAAACAAGAGAAACTAAACTCTCTGCATCTGCTGAGCGAAGCAAAAGTCTTTGGAACATTATCAGCACTTGCAGGAGACATCATGCCCTGAGGGATGCTGGTGCCATTGATCTGGCGTGAGCCCCTTTTCCACAAGGAACATATAGTATGTGTAATTGCAGCATTGAGTGTTTGTGAGAGTGTGTGTGTGTGTGTGTGTGTGTGTGTGTGTGTGTGTGTGTGTGTGTGTGTGTGTNTGTGTGTTTGCAGCATTGAGTGTGTGTGTGAGTGTGTGTGTGTGTGTGTGTGTGTGTGTGTGTGTGTGTGTGTGTGTGTGTGTGTGTGTGTGTGTGTGTGTGTGCTTGAGGGTGTCCCACTCACCCAGGTATTGCAGCACACTGGCCAAGGTGCTCCTTGTTGAGGTCCGGAACTGCACTGGTCGACCTCCCAATCCTTCCGAGGCCCGGGTCATGTCTGCAAGAGCAGTAACATCTCGAGATGTCAAGGAATACATACACAACAGATACTACCAAACAGACAGTAACATCACAAACATTCACACTCACTTCAGGATTGGGATGACCACAATGAAGGAGCAAGTTTTACACCCTGTCTCAATAGAGCAGTCTGTCCCAACACACCCCATGACCACAAAAACACACACCTACACTAACCTCCCCTCCCTCAGTTAAATGACATTATTCTAGTCTGTCAGACTGGCTAATGCAGCTGTCGTTATTTTCCTCAGACGTTGTGGTTCATTAGAAACGTATTAAAGGTCTGAAGGACTGGAAACACTGTCAGACTCCTGCATCAAAGTGGCATCTGAGATGCTATTCTGATCATCTTGCTCATCATTGTGGCCAGATATTATATTCACTTTAGCATGGTAAGACCATGGAACTACAGAGTTCCTATCAACATTTCAGCTAAGTGTTGTCTGGTTCCAGGTTGGGTTGGTTACGGTCTATCCGTCTGGATGGTTGAAGGCCAGGCTGATCTTTGACATGCTGTTTTGGCAAGACAACTGTTCTACTAACACAAAATAAATGGTGTCATGGCAAGTGGGGAAATGAGCAAACAACATTTTGACAGGTTTAGAGGTGTGTGCTCTACTGGTCATCTGAGAGAATTTCATTTCAGGGTTAATTTCAGAAGGGGCTTTTTGGGAGTGAAAGTGAACCTGCTCTCAAGGGCTTTATGACACTTCAGCTGACTTCTCTAAGTTTAGCATCTGAAGAAGTTCATTATCTGAATTTTCATTTTCTGGTTTAGGAGACAAATTTGATTTTATATATATATATATATATATATATATATATATATATATATATATATATAATTTTGAACACAGATTATGAAAATTATAATGTTTGATAAAAATAAAGTACCTTCTGAAGGCCAGCAAGGTCTGTGTATACAACTTCAGTGGATAACATGTTGGGGACTTGAATAGGATGTACAGGTGGTGGGTTTAAATATCTTGTAGACATTGCTGTTATGTCCTTGGCCTGAGCACTGCATTAAAGCTCTCTGGGTGTATTCCTGGGAACTACATTTCATTATTCCAGCTACATACTGAACCACCCAGTTCAACAAATGGTTGCCCTCATAGGATCATTATATGTCCCGAAGTGAACTTACATCTGATCACTGATTTAAACAGCCTGAGAATCTGCTGATCCACAGATGTATAAGGCTGGAGTTCAATAACCTTTGGAGGCATAAAGACGTTGCTGTTTCCTTGGATACAGGGGTGGGCCATCTACAATGACGGAGGTGGAGCCATAAAGTAAGAAGCATGCTCCATGACTAGTGCTATTGTTTATTACCCTCCCTTTGTCTCACATTTATCAAGGCAAAGGGGTCCATACAAAATGTCATTTGAGAAGGAACCAACATTTTAAGCATCCAAATTATAACATTTCAGCACTAATTTAGCAAACAGAAGGCAAGGCATAGCTATAACACTGAGATATAAACGGGAACACAAACCCTGCTCCTATAAGTGACTTAGATCTAATCTACTGACTGTTCTAATGTCTAAGAGATGACCACACTAATGTAGATGAACAAAGATGTAGTGCTTACATTTGGTGAGGTGTGGCAAAACACCATGGAAGGGGCCAACAGTGTGAAGGACAGAAAATGGTAGTGATGAGTGGGCAGAACCATGGCTGTCATAGTGCGGAGCCTGTAGTGCTCCGCCTCAACCAAGAGCCAATCGGACACACAAGTTGTGACTGACAGGCAAACAAGAGACAGGAAATTACGGACTCCAGAAATGCGCTTTCAGCCATGATTTTATTGGGTTTTTTGTACCCACAGAAAGTGGCAGAAGGAACAAGAGACAGAACAGGATGCTGCTCGTGCTCCTGAGCTCTGACAAGTGTGGCTGGGACACTGAAACTGAAACACACTATGAACACAGGGGATGGGAGAATCACATGACAAAGGTGAAAGATAACATGGAAATGAAAAACAAATCGAAACATAAAGGATACAAAGTTGGAGACTGTGGACACCGACACCAAACAAAATATTCCACCTATTAAGAAATCATGGGTCAAAACATTGTATCGTTTGGTTTCTGATCTCAGCGCTTGGTGAACTCATGGTTCACTTAATCACATTTATGAGAAGGGCTGGTGTTAGTATGGACAAGGAAGGATTTCCAGTAGCTACTCCAAAATGACACGAGTAAGAGCTCAAGATGAGCTCAGCAGAATTGAAATGATGACACAAGGAGCCCGTCCGGATCTGGAAAATCTTTTAACACTAAGACAGCAATGGTGGGAGATACTCACTGTTCAATATTTGGAATGAGTACTGGTCCATTTACCCACCCCAGGCATCAATAGCCGGGCACACACACTTTGTAATGAGTGCATGATTAAATGGGTATTTAAATTGTTAATTTAATGGCTAAAAACACATAGTCTAATAGATATATACTATGTTTTCAAACTCACCCACAATGATAGCCACCCAGAATTCACACGCACACACACACACACACTTGGAAGAGGTATCTTTCTAGGATTTACATCACAGTTATGAAGAAGTGAAAATGAAGCCATGTTACTGTGAAGAAGAAATGGGCACAAGGGGAGAAAAGCATTTCTTATATGATAATCTCAGACTAATGTGGCCTATTAGCTGTAAAACAATTCGCTAAAAGTGTGTACCAGCACAGTGTGATGTGTGTCACAGCATATCGTGCAAAATATAACTTCTAGTAGATAAAATAAACCGTCTTAGTTATGTACAGACTGATCGTAAAAATATAAGACTCATATGGCTCATACTACAGGTTTTAAAGTTTTGCTACGTTTGTTGACATATCACAAAAAATAAGTTATGTCCTTTTTTTAACCCAGTTACGGAGCAGCATTTGCATGTGTCCTGATGTGTTGCGGGTGTTTGAATATGTTTTTTTACAATAATGACCAAATTCAATGTACCTGAAGCCCCACTTCAAAACCCAGCAAAAACAAAACCTGGATGAATGAAATTCTGTTTGAGGTGACAGCTATGGCTGAACAAAAACCAAGAAACATCACAAAAATGATGAACACAAAATAATGGGAGACAGGCATTCTTTATTGTAGTTGGGGGAAAATAAAAATACAAAAACAAAAAAAACAACAATAATAATAATTAGAATTATAATAACAACAATAAAAAAGTAGGAGACAAAAATAAGGAGGAATGGCAGCAGGAGGTGAAGAGAAGGTGACGGAAGTTAGGAATTGAAAGAGCTCTTACACTCTGCCTTTACAGCACCACAGTTAATGGGTACAAAGGGGCGTCGCGCGGCTCGGCGCAGCCTGATGATGTCACGGCACATGTGACGGGCCAGCTTGGTGATGCGAGTGGCCTGCAGCAAGAAGGCCTGCTTGGTCTTCACTGAAGATTTGGGACTGCCACTGTTCCGCATGGGGGCCAGATGAGTAGACTGACGGGGGCCATGACCCCGAGACCGCAGCTCCTGTGGAGGAGGAGAAGATGGAAGAGGAAAGACAAGTAAGAGACAGAGATGGTTTGCATTACAACAGAACAATTTTGGTAGGAGAAAAATGGAGAACAGTGGATTATGGGAGACATCAGATAGAAGAAAGTTGGAGAGTAAGAAGAAAAAGAGAGCAAAGGTGGGTTTGCACAGGAAGAAGAGCAAATGGGTGATGAGAGGAGGATGGTTGTAATGTGAGTGATTCACAGCCCTGTTGAGATTAATTGCCAGTCCTGAGGAGAGTGATGTCAGGCTTGACACTGTTATGCTAATGGGTCACGTGGGTTAGAGAGAGCACCTTCTGCAGGAATCTCCCCCAACTTGGTGTCACTGAAGTTTGAGAAGGATAAAGGCAGAGCCTTGCTTGGGTATGTGTGCGTGCCATGGGTGGGGGCCTTTACTACCCCACCCATGACACGCACACATACCCAAGCAAGGCTCTGCCTTTATCCTTCTCAAACCTGCTTTCCACGCACACTTGGAAACAATGCCCATTCCTGCCCCCAAGGAGGCCATCGGGACAAAGGTGATTCTGGACAGGTACCGCTTTCCTTCTTGAGCACAGATAGCATGGCTAATGCCTTCAGATTCTCATTAGAGCAAAATCAAGAGCTTGTTACAGCTCTGACTAAAATATACACCATATCAAAGGAGTCACCATAGCAACAAATGTGGTCTAAATACAGATTTCTGATATATTGAATTACTGCCTGTTATATTACATTCCTGTTACTAATAAATTCAATAATTTGGTATCTAATCTTGTACTGGCACTGGCGGTACTCATCAGTGTACAGTGGCCCGGTTACAATCAATATTAATACTAATAAAGTTAACAACATGTCAAACTAAGTTGTATGTCACCATGGGAACAGAAGGCAGCAGCTGCAGCCACGGACAATTTCCCTACAGTGATGACATTGTCATGGTGACTGAAGTGATGGCAGGCAGGGTACGTACATTGGAGGTGGGGCTAGGCGGTTCTTTCTCCTCCCCTTCAGCTCGACTAGGCATCTTAAGCCCACCATACTTCTTCCAGTACATCCAACAGGACACACAGAGCCGGCACTGCATGTTAGGTGGTCCCCAGGAGTACCACTGTGAGGACTGCATGGCTTGGGGTGGGGAGAGGGCAGAGCCAGCAGTTAGGTGACACGACACATGAGACAAACCATGACTTGTCCTCAACAACAGGGCACGATCATTGTCTCATTATTCTGGAGCTGACAGACAACACTCTTATCAACTGAGCAGATCACAGTCACGGCGAACATGAAGAGCTCCTTAGAGCTTTGTGAAACCCCCACACTGCAAATGGCACATGGATCAATCAGCCCCACAGAAAAGCCATCTTCCCATGAAAAACACATCTATCTGTTCCTTGAGATGTTGAAGAACAAAAAGGACCCAAAAAGGGATTGTGTGTTCCATGTTGGAGTCAAACTGACAAGTCCAGTTCATGAACTCCACCATTTCCTGCTGCTACCCTCACTTCCTGTTTCCTGTGCTGGACTTCCTGCCATACTCACAGAAGCAGCTCTCACACGCCCGCCCTGCTCCTGCTGTTTGGTGCCCAGCCAGTCCAGCTGCCCCATTCACAGTGGCCATCTTGCCGTTACTCACGGAAATCTGGTTGGGGTTCGGCTTGTTGCTACAGTGGGGTCAAAGACAAAGTGAAATCGTGGTCCAAATCGAACATGCTAATGCAGACACACCTGCAAATTCACACACCCACACACTCACCCACACACGCTGCCAGAAAATAGCAAGACAAATGTCACTTACTATGTAGGGATGTAAACTTGCTTCAGTTTGCTCTCTGCTTCTGCTGCTTTTAATCGTTTCTGACCAAAAAGTAAGAAGCATTTAACACACACTGTCCCATAACCATTAAACAGTGTATGCAAATGTCACTTTTTCTAACACCAATACATCTGAAATAATCAGCAACACATAAGATAAACCACATGACCAGCATTAAGACAGCAACACTGAGACAGCCTCACCTGCTGTACATATCTGTCTGTGGTCTTCCACATGTAATAGTATTCTATGATACTGGTCAACGACTTCCATGGCAGCTGTAAAGAGAGTTAAGGAAGAATTTCCTGAGATGCCTTTTGGGCAGAAGTCCTGAGGGTCTTTCCCCCTGACAGGGTGAAAAATGGAGGCCAGCCTGCAGACTAGCTGGACCATGACTCAGGACCAACCACTTCTGCAGAAACTTATCAAAGTGATGTGTGTGGGAGGGGGACTGGTCCCAAAGGCTGTGACCACAGTGATCGTGTTCAAAATCAATTTTCAGTTACTCAGGAAGATGGATAGACCTAGGCAGGGGGGATCCAGTTGACTCTGGTCAAACTGATGCCTTGCACAGAGACCACAAAGTGCTCCAACATCTACAAAAACCATACAGAAGCCCTGCTCAAAGTGTGACAGAGGAAACCAACTTGCCTATCTCTTCAAAATTCATTCCTTCATAGAAACCATCCTGATGGCCAGACCTGCCATCTTGACTTTATTAAATATCTGCAGTCCTTCTGGCTACACGGCCCAGTCTTTTTCACCCATTTGTTCTTCTAACTGCTGCTAAATCTTCTGTTTTGCTCTACACTCAAATCTATGAAACCTTTGCATTTATGTCCACCAAGACACACTGTCGCTGTCACTGTCAACTCTCCACCTGTGTCCATGTCTGTTACTCACAAAGTCTTGCCGGATGTCATTGAAGTCCTTGCCATATTTCTCGAGTGCCTCCTCAAAGAGGCTTGCTTCTGAAGCGCTCCACTCCTCCATCTCATCGCGGCATAGCACAGGTCCCCCTTGTGGCACGAGGACACCAATAGCGCTGGACAGGTGATACCCATGTCGGTGAAGTGTGTCCATGGCATGGAACTGTGGAGGAACCCAGGATTTAGAATATGTCTTGTTTCACAGCCCACTGTACCAGTAACATCCACCAATCATGTGGGTGATGTAACTCCTTAAATAGCATGGATGTCAATGGAAGGTCTTACTGCTGTTCAGAGTGGTATGAGAATGTCTTACCAGTGTGATATCTCGAGAGGCTGCAGCTGCACTCATGTGGAGACTTGGTTGCCTGACAGAGCTGCTGCAGTCCAGTGCTCGGGCGAAGGTGCCAACCGCACTGTGGAAGGCAAAGGAAGGATTTATGATAATCGGAAATTATGACGGAGTTATGATAATCATCACCGTCCTAATTCAACAGCAGTTCCTCAATCACCAAGCCCCAGGCTCAAGTATGGGACCAACCAATGAAAAAGTATTGCCTTTCATCATAAGTTCACTATGACTCATTACAACCATGCAACAAATAGTACTCAAAATGTTGACCTGGATGGGGAAGTGAGAAGAGAAGAGAAGAGAAGAGAGGGAGTCAGAAGACATGTATTTGTGACCAATGTCAGAGATGAAGATAAGTAGAATCCGATATACCGTGCTACCACCAGAAACTGGTCGATCTGCTTGTTGGTCAGCGGACATTCCGGGTCCCACATCTTTACCTCGAGCTTCGACTGGTCCCGGCCATCAGACTCGCCTGCAGCAGCAACACAGAAAAAAGACCAGGGAAGACATGATCATTACTGTTGCATGAAGACCATTTATCACAAAGAGGCCCCAGAGCAAAGACCTCCACGAAAAAGGAAAAAAAACTATGATAACTTGGGGCAAAAATCATATTTAGAAATGATTAACACTGTGAACAATGAAACAGCAAAAAAAGGAGGTATGCAAGTTTATCTCAGTATGGAAAGAAAAGGTGAGAGACAAAAAGATAGAGTAAAGAAAGAAAGGGAGAGAAAATTAACAAGAAAAGGGGAAAACGCATCATGTCCACCCAAATACTTGAAATGGACCTCTCAGTGCCGCTAGTGATGAATGGCTGCTCAGTGGTTACTGAACATTTTAAGTACGCACTAATGTCCTCCGAGAGTTTCTCCAAGTACATGTGCTGCTGTTACATGGTACCTGATCAGTAGATGAGACAAATATATACTGACAGTCCATTTATTCCATAAAACATGCAGTCTTTATCATAAGCACCATTGCACACGTTCCCAAGGCAAAGTGTAGTAGAGACCTGTTCCTCCACATTACCTTCCCATCATCCACACACAGCAAATCATTAAAAGGAAGGAGACACATTTAGACCTTCAAACAGGAGCCCCTTATCGTTGCTGACCTATGACCCCTGCAAGAACCAGCCCTGAATTATTTATTGCATTTTAGATTTATTTCTTCAGACTCTTTGTGAAGTCACTCTGAACTGCTCATCAAACTCCAGTCTTTGAAAAAAAGATCTGAGGTGCTTAAATGCTAGAACACATTTCTGATAGAATCTCTTACAATGGCTGAACTCCACAACAGACATCTTTCAAATCAAGGGATTGTTTCTCTTCATCAAGATGTGACCAGACAGCTGATGAGGAAAAAAAATCTAGTGTTAGCCTAACAGTTACTACTGATTGAATTATTTCTGATTGAACGCACATTTGAGACTTCAGAACATCAGCATCATATAATCTTCCATCAGAACTGATACCTGCTCCACAAGGTCATTATACAAGTCTCTCCATGCAGACACTGGATATGTATTTCCCCAAGCACCCTACACACCCTTTGGAAGTTGGTTGTCACAGGTTTCAAGAAGGAGTGGTTCTGGGCTGAATCTGGAATCCAAATACATGCTCACCTTCCTGGAGCATGTCCGGGACATCAGCCTGGAAACGAGGACCGACCCGGATCTCGCCTTTGTCTGCAAGCAGGGTCTTCTGTGTGGGGTCATACACCAGCGAGTAGAAAAATGTGTCCTGTGGTGGGGAGTGGGGAGTTACAGTCAAGCAAACTTAACTACAGCTGAAAACTGGCCTTACCCAACTGAATGTCATCACTGAGTCACTTAAAGTAGTATCAAAAACTTGAATCAGTAAAGTTAACTACTACATTGTCTTCTGCTCATATATACAGTGAGCTCCCTACCCCCCAGTGAGAGCCTGAGCCCTTCAATATGACCCAAAGCAGTATACCTCCTTTTCCAGATAGGAGAGGACTGACTCTGTTTCATTCAGGAGGGCCACAGTGCACTTGCCCCTGTCAGACACGCAGCAAGTCAAACACACTGTGTACTTCAAGGTTCTTAGTCAGTTTCCTCTGTTACAGGGCTGACAGTGAGGAAGCAGATGGGGTGTTACCTGATAATGTAACCCTACCTGATGTGTGTTGCTGGCAGCGACTCGTACTGCCGTGACAGGAAAAGCTCTCGGTGGCGGAGCTGATGTTTCTGCTTGTCCGTGAGCTCAGGCTCATTGGGGCTTTCCTTCTCCTCCTCCAGGTCCTCTGCAGGAGAGGGGCAACAAGTAACAAGGGCAACACAAATACATACTGAACACAGTGCGCAGATGGTCACAAAGGGAATACAGGAACGGCTCTCTATCCAAAATTTCGTTATTTTTATATTTGCTGTAATGGATTGCAAAAATCTGTATCCAAAATTCACAATCTGAATCAAAAACTCACTACAACAATTCAACATCTGAAAAAAAAAATCTAAGCACATTAGTGAAAATGATTAAGTTGGGCACAAGTCCAGACAAGAGGATGTAGAGTGTTGCAAATGTGAAAGTATACCTTAAAGTGAGTAGAGCATTATGGGAAGTGAATATAATTCCAGAGGATTGTCTGTCGGCCATTTTAGATATGTTCAATACACAGGAGGCAAAGGAGCAATTAGCGGTAAAAATTAAGTGGAGTATTTTTTTCTGATATATGTACAGCATCCATTCAACCAAACATGCACAGTTAGACAGTTTTTCACACTAAACAGAATGTGCTCCCTGTGTTGGTTCACTACTCATCCTCGGGAGAAGTGATCAAGTATAAAGTTGGAATTACCCTACAGAACTAACTCTGGCCCTGGAATTTCTGTCCATGGTCAGAAGCAGCCAGGAAAGGAAACAAAAGTACGCTGCAGTCATATCTCAGCTGTTCTCCCAATAAGATTGTGTCTAATACTCACATTGTTTAGACACGTTGTGCTTTATCACTGTCATCTTTCCCACATTATTACATGAAAAAATTTAAGAAAGTGGAAAAACTTACGAAGAAATCCTCGGTGGACTGTTATATAGGTGTTTAAGACAGTTTTAATGATATACGGGGAAACTGGTTGGGGTTTTGAGATGGGCTGGGAACGCATTATTATTTTTCTCATTTAAAATAAGGCTCCTGCTAAAATTTTCTATCATACATACTTTCAGGCATAGATTCAATTCAGATAACAAAGGATCCGTGTAAAGACATACACACACTTACTTGCATGTTTGTCTGCCAGCTGAATCAGGCTGTGGGAGATGTCTCGGCGCCTGTAGAAGCACACAACTTTGGCCTCTACATTCCCACTGGCTGTCTGAAACACAGCACATGTGCCATGAGGTCATATACTGAATCCACACCCACAACCACATAAAAAGGCAGTGTGAATCTTGCCTGACAAAGGTTCTGTATAAAGTCATTTCCACTTAACTGATGGCAGCTTACAATATAATGTGTACAAATTTAACAGTGGAACCTGGGCCTGAAGGCTATGACAGCAGGGTGTATTCTTCAACCTGATTTTCTGAATACTTGGCTTTTTGTTCTTGGAATCACCAAAAAACTGAGCTTATGACCACTTGTGATATTTCAGTGCAATGAAGAATATTAAATAATGAAATAGTTCCCTTGGAGACCTGCAGCCAGTGTGTTTTGCTTTCCAGCACCAGAACTCCAGATTTAGCTGACCAGGTGATCATCAATCCTTTGACTGAAGCACTGAATTGTGGTTGGACAAAGCAGATCTAAGGAGCATCTGGAACTCAAGCAATTTTTCAGGAACTATTGATTTAAGACACTGAGTGGAACTAAAATATGGTGGTTCAGGTTCTGGGTAATTTATCCACTGTGAAGTAAAGCCTAGTTGTCACTCTAAAAAAGAAAGCATGAGGATGGGGGTGGGTGTAAAAATGAAAAGCTGAAAACCGAAGCCGTTGCCTCCCTCCCTAAACCTGGCTACTGAAAACAGCTTCCAGGTGGGTGTCTAAAAGGGAGGCAGCTTGGCCGAAGAGTGACCCCACCAACAACACCCCAACCCCGGGGCTACAGTACCTTATTGAGCTCCTCTATTCGCCTGATCAGATATGGGTTGCTGGAAGAATTTTCAAAGAAGACATAGTCTGGAATAACAGAAAGAATGTGATTTTCATGTTACATTTGAAATTTTAAATACACACACTGAAGGGACTTTTACTACATGCCATTGTCAGATGTAAGTCTATTAAAAAAAAAGAATTTAGACTAAAGCTCTAAAAAAGCTCTAAAAATGAATCAAAAGTCAAACATTTCTGAAGAACCATCTCCCTGTGTGAATCCAGGTTAAAACCCACTTATGAGCATGCACAGCACTGAGAGCATGAGTTGAATTCATCTGGTAGTGAGGACAAGCTTTCTCTAAAGCGAGTTTCACTGAGACGTGGTTTTCATGTGAAAGAGCAACCAGTACAGCATTACTGCATGACCAGCATGTCGGCAATGCACATTAGTGGCGGCAACAGCAGGTAAAATCGTGTTAGAGAGGGAAGCCCTGTGAAGGGAATACAAAAACATGGATCCTGAGGTCTGAAAGGCCATGAATTTGAGGTTCATGTGAAGCAAGGTATCCAGGCAGCAAACACACATCATCCCATAATTCAGCAATAATGGGCACCCAGGCAGCACCCAGTTGTGCCCACCTAGAGTGATTCCAACTGAAAACATCTCCATCACCATGTGTAAACCATCCATGCATCTCACGCATCAGCCTGAAGGCCTCTCTGGTTCTAGTTCCGGTTCTGGTCACATACCGACGGACATGCAGGTAAATAAACAGCAATATAGTTGCCATATTTTCAGACGACTAACACTGCACAAATGTGCCCTGTGTCATCAAAATTGAGGTGGCTTTGTTGAGAGGACCACAAAGGTCTGTTTAAACAGGTATGCAACCCAATGTCATCCTCATCATATCATCAGAGTGATAATATGTGAATGCATATGTAGTTACTACTTAACCTCTATTCATTCTATACTCAGTCATACAGAGACGGTCCGAAAAGTGGCCAGTGGAGCTCACTGAGTACCTGTTTACACAAGGGTGTAACTTCAGACTATATTTCTCACATGTACACTTTGTGTAAGTGTACAGTGTGAATAGTGAGCACACCTTATTGTGTTAAAATTGCGTGTTGACAAGAAACAGAAATCCCAAATAGAACCCCAGCACTATCTGGACAACCCTGCCAACACACACGGAGAATAGCGGGGTTAAACGTCACTAAAGCTCAAACACCCCAGTTGTCTTTGCTGGATCATCTCACCTTTGTATGGATGCATACTTTGTAACGAAACCGAAAGCCGTACAAAGTAAGTCCAGTTCCCAACAATGTGTCGACAAATCCGTGCTGTAACGATGTGTCAACAGACATAACAATGTATCATCACGCACGGCAGTCCTGTAACAATGAATCGATAGACATAATAATGTATCGACGCCGTCCCGAACGGACACATTGTTTCGTTCAGTGGGGAACGTGTCCTTTGAACGGAGCCTCTGAAAGATCCGGTTTGATTCATCACCTAACCAGCGCATCTGGAGCCGACACGCGTGGATCGAAGCCAGAAAGCGCTCAAAAACAAAGAAAGACCGCAATCCGACGCAGCTCCGAGGACAAAGCGCTCGGTAGGACAAGACTGGGGTTCGGATCGGGGTTTGGATAGAGTGCGATGGGTTCGGGAGCCTATAGTTTAGGCGACGGGGTACCAGGTAAGGAGGCCTGATTCACTCAATCGTCCAGATGAGCAACGACACAAACCGCCCGATCGCAGTCCTCTCATTGTGGTGGAGACGGTGGAGACCGCCGATCTCGACCCCCCTCTGAGTGTCTGTTCGTGTGTATCTCCGGGGTGCTGTCGATGATGGAAGAACTCGGGCTGACATGCGGACACGCGGACATGCGGACATACCTCCGACCCGGTACATGTTGGCCGCCATGTCTGCCCTCCCGCGGTGTCGGCGCTCAGTGTCGCGGTGTCAGTGTTCAGAGGCGACGTGTCCGTTCTGATGATAATCATACGTAAACAGACCGAGAAGAAAGACTATAAAATACACACACGTGTGTGTACGTGTGGTCTTTCTGGGGACTGTGAACCGAGGGATAAGCGTCAGGTACCCCCCCCCCCCCCGTCCGTCCGTATCTACAGTCCAATACAGACACTGGGAGAGCAGAGGAGAGGAGGGTCCTCATCAGCGGGGTTCTGTTTCCTGGTGATGGGGGGTGGGTGGAGGCAGACGATGCATGTACACAAACACACACATACACATATAAATGCATATATACGTACTGCACAAACATACACACGGAAATATTCATACATATGTAAATATTTCGAGAGTACTTAAATACATATATTTACACATATAAACATGCACACAGTGTGGATATGCCCCTGTACTGCATTTTACTATACAGGTTCGTTTTGTACCCTGTGATGTAATATATTATTCTAGTAAATAAAAAAATAAAATAAATTATAAAAAACAAACTTGGTGATTTCTTCCTGCACTTTTCTGCTCATTTTGATATATTTTTGTATAAAATATACTGCAAGTCGTACTTTTGGTGAAAAGTGTCTGCAAAAATGAATAAATGCAAAATGTAATGTAATATAGACTCAGTTTATGTCCAGCCATCTTTGGAAACAAATATTTTGCAACCTAGGTTGTACTTCATGAACAATTAATCCGTCAGCAAAGAACCGAGAAAATGGACATAAACTGGCATAAAATGGGCAAAAAACTTTAAACTATTGTGAATACAGGCCGTAGTCAAACAACAAGTTTAAGGTCTTATCATGAAGATTAGTGTGAGACTATGGTCTTCTGCTAGATGATTGAGTCACAGACATAGCACTAGTAACTGCAGAAGGTTGTCGAGCATGTGGGGTCTTCACATGTTCATGCTTCCATAAGTTCTTGGAGTAAAAAAAAAAAAAAAACATTGTCACTATTAATGCCGCTTTTCTGACTGTCTATGCAACAGTGACTTGAGAAATTCTCATTCACAGCACCACAGACTAGTGAATGAAGCAGGGTGATTAAGGCACTCATTTACCATGTTCTCCTCGTGTACATACAGCCTGGCCAGATCAGCATGTGACCTTTGTTTGCCCATCCCAGCCTGTGCAAGTGATAAGGTTCCAACTATCTGCAATTTCTATAGTGGAATACAAGCCATCAAAGACTGTGAGATATGGGCATCTGTTTGCAAATTTGAAACGTCACTAAAAACCACAATAAATCCAAACGGGTCATGCTGGGCCAGAACCTGGATGATTCTACAGGTGAGGGAGCCATGATCCCCAAGTGAGGTGGTATTACAAAGAAAGTGTATCTAAAGTACCAACGCAAGACATTTATCACCATCCAGAAGGTCTATGTGACACCTCACTTGGAGACCCAACAGATGGCATCAGTGAGTTCATCTGTAGCTCCCCAAACATGGGCCTTAGTGTAACAATGTGGTATTTCCAGACTGGTCAGCGCAGGACCAAGTGTAGGAGCAATAAACATACACTAAATAATAGAATGACTGAACACAGAACTGCTGTAGAAATTATGTCCAGCTGACTATATGTATTTAATACATTTGCACCATTTAACCTGATAATATATTCATTATTGAGCAACAGGTGGTGTAGTTGTTAGTGCTGCCCCTTAACATGCGGAAGACCTAGTTTCGAATCCCAACTCCTGTTGTAACATCCTTTTACTCTGCACTGACTGCGCCATGTAAAAATTACTAAGATGTATGAATGGGTAAAAAATAGTGTAAGTACCTTAATATTTGGATGTCACTTTTTGACAGAGGCAACTAGAGAAATCTTAGTTTTCATTTTTAAAAATAATGCTTTATGGGGTAAAGAATGATTCAATACACGAAACGATCGAAGGCACACTAAATATATAAAACAATAAACCCGAGGGTTTACATGATAAGGAGCCACCGATCAGTGAGCGCCAGGCGCGCGCCGTGCGTAAAACCGCTCTCGAGCTTTTCCAGGTCCGAAGCGACTCCATCTGCGGTGGTGGGGGGGTGGGGGGGTGGGGGGGCGTGCTGCTCATGACATCACAAGTGCACAAGTGGAGCTTCACTCAGTGGACAAGCCCAGTCGGGAGAAGGGAGCGACACGAGCCACAGCCCAGCCCATCTATCCAGCGCGAGAGCGCGAGCGCGCGCCGTTGCGCTCCTTCCACCTCCAGGGCTGTCAGTGCCTGTCAGCAAAAGGCGCGCGTGCAGAAGGTGCTCTTGGTCACCACGACACTCCTGGACATCCGCAAGATCACGGGACGTTCAGCTCCCGACCCTTAACTCTGGATTCTGCACTATGGACCCTGGACACCGGGATCTGAGCTCTAGACACGGGACTCTGCACTCCACACTGTAGAATCTGTACTCCGGATCCTGGACTCTGGACTGTGCACTTTTGGACTCCGGAATTCCCGCGCCATGGTCCCGCGCGCGTGTGCATGACCCACAGGGGGCAGAGAGAACCCCCGGGGGACTAGCCGCACCGCGATGAAGTTCGGCAAGAGCGTGTGCATCCTGAACGTAGGCGGCACGCGCTACGCGTTCCCGCGCGATGTGATCAAGGACTTTCCGCTGCGGCGCGTGAGCCGCTTGCACGGCTGCTCCTCGGAGAAGGAGGTGCTCGAGGTGTGCGACGACTACGACCGCGAGCGCAACGAGTTCTTCTTCGACCGGCACTCGGAGGCTTTCGTATTCATCATGCTCTATGTAAAGTCGGGCAAGTTGCGCTTCGTGCCGCGGATGTGCGAGCTGTCCTTCTACAACGAGATGGTCTACTGGGGGCTCGAAAGCTCGCACCTCGAGTTCTGCTGCCAGCGGCGGCTCGACGATAGGATGTCCGACTCCTACACGTGCTTCTCCGAGGAGGACCCCAGGAGTGATGAGGAGGCGGCGCGCGGCGGGGACGCCACGTGGCTCGACAGGATGCGCAGGACCTTCGAGGAACCCACGTCTTCTGTGGCCGCACAGATCCTGGCCTCCGTGTCCGTGGTCTTTGTCATCGTGTCCATGGTGATCCTATGCGCCAGCACCCTGCCCGACTGGGAGACGGCCAAGAACAAGAGCATGGAGGAGCACAGGTAGATAGATTACTCACTCACCACAGTCATGAAAAAATCACTCACATCTTCAGGGCGTCCCTCACATCACCAGAACTTCACCCACATCACTCTCATTAAAGCATCACATCACTTACATTACCACAGCTTCAAAGCATCACATCATCAGGCCATCAAAACCTCCCTCATAGTCATCCTGGTCCACATCTGCTGCTTACGGTCATTTTTCTTCATTGCAGTTATTACATGTAATGTAAGTACTTTATATTTGTGAGTATGATCCATGCACACAATGGCAAACTGAGTTATGTGGCTTTAATGAGATTGATTACCTTTGCAGATTCACTCAGATGATTATTGTTCCAGTCTGAATCACTGAAACTGACACAGGACCTGCTGTTTGTTCACTGTCAGACATTATTATTGTCCTGTTTGTGTCCAAAATCTCACCTCTTTTGTTTTATTTTTCAGCATAAAAACAACCCAGGTCCTCTTTATCCAACAGCTTTACACTATAATATATTATAGTCTTAGTTCCTGGATGTGAAAATGTTAGAGGCATCTTAATTAATTGTGGAATTGAAAGGGATTTCCTTGCTAGTGATGGTTTATGGTTTTTCAAAGTAATATCTGTTTTACCGGAGTAAGAACTGGCCCCCATCAAACACTGCGTCCAGCAGGCCTCTCTTGGCTGCATTAATTATTGGAGAAAGTGGCGCCTCTCCTAGGTACAATCTGTCATCTGGTGGGCAGGTGGGGACCCTCGAGGGAACTGTGGCATACAGCACATTAATGACTTTATTACATGTTAACCCCATTTTACACACTTTATTTGTTCCTGAAAATTCTGCACAAATCAAAATTGCATATACTGGGGTGCTATTGCACATTATTTTAAAAGGGAAAAAATATGCTTCCCAGCTCATCTGAAGCCCCACACACACACACAAAACCAGCTTACCTAAATATCATTAAATCTCTGTAAAACACCTTGTGGCACTCGTGACACCGCAGAGTGCTGCGCGGCTCACACACCCTGCAGCACATGCAGGGGATTGTGCTGCTCACACGCAAAACACACACAGGGATCACGCCATTTTATTTATGAGATTAAAATGGAGACACTCCACAAGTGTGTACAAACAAAGCAAACGAGACACATGAATCTGTAAGGATATTAGCAAATTATGTCCTTTACATGGTTTCATACTAAATAGTATTACATAGCAAGGCAGAACGATACAGAAACCAGCTCCTCGCACAACACAGGAACTTCGAATTTCTTCACTTGTAGCAGACGGATTTCTGGTGCTGCGTTATGGCTTTGACTTACAGTGGGGCATCTATTGCATAAACTGGAAGCTGACATGAAAAGTTGACCTGCATTACAGTGAAATTACGTTTACCGGGGTTACGTACACCAGGGTTCACCTGAATTATTCTTTCATACACACTGATAAACAGTGCCACCCTTTTGTTAAGACAGACAGACAGGACCGGGTGGGCACGTGTGGGGAACGTGGTGCTTGTGTGACCCAGGACACAGAGCAGCTGAGGCTACACAAGGATGGAGCATGAGGACCTGGTCCAGACTACATCATAATAGATGGACTATAAATATATGTAAATTAATAACAGGTCCACTCCCCACACACCACCCCGAACAGTCCAGCAGGTGTCCAGTTCGCCTGACTTTCTCTGTCCTCCGTGAATTCATCCTATTAATCAGCAATGATCCAAACTGCAGTTTGTCAATATTCCATCAGTGTGTTTAACACCACGTAAAACACATTTAAAATGCATTTAAAACTCATTTGAAGTCTACTCAAGGAACTTTGATGCTGACTTTATGGTCACAACAGTTAAATACAGATTCTTGAGTACAATATTTTTCTGCCTTCAATGCAGTCCCTCCAGAAATTTCAATACAGTATTGAAAGTACACTCTCTTAAAATGGCGTGTAGTGTTTTAATACTTCATTTTTATATTTTATAGTCATTCATAGTCATTCTGGAAGGTACAGAATAGATCTTTTGCAAGAAGTAAAAAAAGGCTTATAGAAAAACATGATGGCAAAAATTGCGAAATCTCCATCAGTCATATTGTGTCAGGATGAAAAGACCAAATTTTCTTCAAAAACCTAGATGACAGGCATTTAATATCTAACATTATATGTTATAATTTCCATAAATGTGAGATGGCAGCATTGTTTCTAAAACCCTAGGCTGATAGATTTAATAACAGAGATTCCAGAACATTCATTCATTTGCCCCCCCTTTACAAAACCTTTGTGAATCTTTTAAAAAACCTTTATACCCCAAACCAAAACATAATTTATAAGTATGAACAACACAGAGATTTATTTGATATAATTGCCCATCATTCTGCTGTGAGCCGGCAATTTGGTGGAGAGACATAAATGATATATTTCCCCTTCTTCCCTACAAGACTAGGTGTAAGAGAGGGAGGTAAAGAAAAAAATTGTTCTTTACTCAGTTCATCCCCAAGGTTGTAGGGTAGCATTCAGAGCTCTCACAGTGTGGTAAATTACCATACTACATTATTCAGACGATTGCTCGGGTTTTTAAGTGGAGGTCCTAATTCAAAGTGATGTACACAGTGTATAATTCTGCAGTATTACCCATGTATGCAGCAGGATATTATTTATGGACGTGACTTGGGGTAAGTACCATACCATGCTTGGGGGCCTGGGGGCCTCACACCTTGGTCACCAGTCCAATTTTTTTAGAACTTGACTCCCCACACACAGTAAAAACTTTATCTTCAGTTCCACCATCCTGTCAGTGAATTAATGGTGTTTTCTTTTGAAGAGAAAAACTGCTGAATTGACACACTTCCCTTTTTAATCACAGTACTTATTTTTCTGAGTTAAACTTTACATCTAGAGTTTCACTGATGGATCTTATGCTTTGCCCAGTGTATAATACTGTATTGTGTTCTCCTTGTCAATATTACATTTACATATCTATAAATATAATATATTGTTTGAAGCAGTTCACATTAAATATACAACAGGGAAAGGGTTCAGTTATGTCACCTGAACCTCCAGATCACGTGTATAGTTTCTTGACAACATAAATTCATCATAGAATGGAGCACAGCTCGAAGTCATGTGCTTTATAGTCAAGTAGCAAAAATCAAAATGGTCAGTAGAAAATGCTTTCAATTTATTACTGTTGTCTCCTCAAGGGAAAACACCATTAGTTAGTAGTGCAAAGACATTTAAGCACTTTGAAAAAATATTGCTGAAAGCATGGTGCACATCATGCATGATATTATGTGTTCTAATGTGATTTCTATATGACAAATATATAGAAATTGGAGAAACAGTCACTGAACAGATGCATGGCTTCACGGACAGGGAGCTGTAAATACCTTCAGCTGAGTGCTGTCCAGAGTCAAGCCACCAGTTAGCTGCTGTCATAAGGAAAACGAGGTTCAAATTTAAAGTACTGCTCACTGGAGGTATCTACCTGCCTGGTGCTTCTTCTCTGTTGCTATGTTGCTCTTGGATATGTTTGTGCTCTCTGTGAGGTGTGTCTTTTCTGGTGTGTGCAGGGTCATCGAGGCGGTCTGCATCGGCTGGTTCACCGCAGAGTGCATTGTGCGTTTCCTCGTGTCCAAGGACAAGTGTGAATTCCTGCGGCGGCCACTCAACGTAATAGACTTGCTGGCCATCGCGCCCTACTATGCCTCAGCGCTGGCTTCTGCCATCACGGGCGAGAGTCCCCAGTTGCAGCGGGCAGGCGTCACTCTGCGTGCCCTGCGCATGATGCGCATCTTCTGGCTCATCAAACTAGCGCGCCATTTCCTGGGCCTGCAGTCACTGGGCCTGACGCTGCGTCGCTGCTACCGTGAGATGGTGATGCTGCTGGTGTTCGTGGGTGTGGCCATGGCCATTTTTGGTGCCCTAGCCCAGCTCCTCGAGCATGGCCTGGACCTGGAGATCAGCAACGACGACTACGCCAGTATCCCGGCCGCCTGCTGGTGGGTTATTATCTCCATGACCACAGTGGGCTATGGAGACATGTACCCCATCACCATGCCTGGCCGAGTGCTGGGGGGGCTCTGTGTGGTGAGCGGCATCGTTCTCCTGGCGCTGCCCATCACTTTCATCTACCACAGCTTTGTGCAGTGCTACAATGAGCTCCGCCTCCGTACTGCCCGGTACCACCGCAGCCTGTCCACAGAGTTCCTCAGCTGACTTGTCCACTATTGCTGAGGCCTTCTATTTGTCTCGCACACTCTCCAGCTGCACCTGGAGCCCTGGAGCCCAATCTTTTGTTTCCTTTAAAACTGAAATCTCACAATATGTGTTTGATGCAACACTACATTTATATACCCCCCAGCTTTTAGCGATAGACTATGGGCAGAGGAGATCTTAGGTTGTAAATGGAGGGGCCTGTTGACAGTGGGGAGAACATCTGAGCTGTCCGTGTTGCCAGCAACATAGTAAATCTTGACATGAAAACTTGAGTAAATATTGCAACCTATTGCTGTCTGCACAAGCTTTGAGAAAAGCAAGAAAAATTGTCCTTGATACTCCATCTTGGCCTGAAGACAGGACACCAAATTTTCAAATTTTAGAGAATTATAATGTTGAACTACTCTTTTGTAGTCCGAGGTACACTTCACGACAACAGCTGTTCCCTATTCGTATGTCTACATCAACCTTACTGTACATCACATGGAATCTCCCTTCTGTGGCCAAAACCAGTTTATGCCCATACCCTGTGTTTGGAGCTGTACATGTAGGATACAGAAACAGAAGGAGGCAGTGAGGAGAAGGACAAGGAAAAATGGCATGTAGGGGGTCTGCTTTGCTGGACACAAGGTGCTGCAGAGCGGCAGGGCTGTCATGGGGAAGCTGGTGTTTTGGCCAATGCCGGACATCCTTGGACTGAGAGCTCGGTTTTCAGTGAGACTCATCCATTAAGGCAACTGCCTCTAAGAGCCACGCCAGAAATCACGCTCTCCTTTCCTTTCTGGCATCGGCTGGCCCACCCACTTTCCCGCGACTTCCTGTCACTGCTCCGTTAATGGCCTGTGGTAAGCATTTAACCTACTGCATGGATGGTCTTCAGAGGCCTTGCCGGAGCTCTGTTTAGGTCTTGCAGCTTCTGCAGGGCTGCCAGAAAAACCATGCTGTTGCGCCATAAAAAAGTAACCTTGGAATTTGTAGTGTGATTTCACAATTCTGTGTGGAGAAGAGACATACAATGAAAAATGTGTATTTATTTAGATATTCATTTCACTGTCTCCATTATGTGTTAATTTAACATGAAGTTGTCACATTTTATTCCACAGATGGGCAGCAGCTAGGCGCCTGTGAAAATGCCAGGACTGAAGGGGCTGAATGGAGTCTTTTTTTGTTTACTAGAGTATCGAACTGTGTGGTTCTAGAACATTAAGTAGCCTTTTCATGTGATGCTCGCTCAGGATGACAAATTGGGTGGCGCAGTGTGCAAAATATTAATTAGTGTTGCAACCAGTGTAAATGTTCCATATCTAGAGTCCCAGCTACAGGGAATTTATCTGTGATGATCAGGGTGACGTCCTCCTTACTTTTTAAGTCACTTATGCAATGTTTTCTATTATATTTAATGATGAATGCAACTTAGAATTCTTTAAGTAAAATCAAAATATTTCAAGTAAAAAAAACTTTCGTATTTAACATTATGTAACTTGCAAACAGGCTAACTAGATACTGCTGCAGCACTCTAGATGAACAATAGCACAAGATTTTCCAATTAAAATTCTATGCTAGACTGCATGACAGCTTCAGGTATTTCATACAAAAACTATATCTCAAAGATTTAAATTGGCTTAATTTTATACAACTGTTGTGACACAAATTGGACCATAAATGCTGGAAATGTGTCTTCTCACTGCTGTATAAGAAGTGGAAATGGAAAATGCTCAATATTTCCTGGGAATAAAGTTTGAACTGGACATGGTGATCTGACTCAACAGCTGTTGGCTGGTTCTCCAGATATGTCAGAGGTTGGAGGCTCCCCATTACATTTTTGCCTGAGGTCTTCACCACGGGGCCCCTATTGATTGTGCTTTTGCACAAGATGTGCAGATTGCCACGTATGGCTGCCAAGAACAGTTTGTCAGCTAAGAGTCAATGAGTCCAACTCAGGCTCCTCAGAGAGACATGCAACTGAGCAATGACGTGTTAAAACCAAAGTATTCAAAACCTAAATCTAAAATCACTGGTAAAAATCATCATCCGTTGTGCCACAAAGATACCTCGACATCCTTTCTATCTCAAGAGTTTTGTTGAAACAAAACAAAATTGAAACAAGGCTGGCGTCTGCTGTATTAAAAGTCTCCTTTGGTGATGAAGCCATCGAGAGCTGGCTGGTGCTTATTTACAGAGGGAGTGGGTGTTAGCATTTACTGGAGCGATGGCACTTTTCGTGTTAGCAGGCCATTCACGGGAACACACAGTGTCAGCTGCAGTCGTGGCATGTGTGCGCAAGTGTGCGTTATGAAGACAAGTGTCTGAGCTCCAGAGTGACATTCTGCTTTTCAAAAGATACTGTGACTGCACTCCCAACACAATACATGCCAGGTGCAACTTCAAATGCAGCTGCAAGCAATTTCCAGAAAAAAAAATCACTCCTAAACAGAGTGCTAATTCAATATTAAGCAAATGTAGCACCTGTGCAGATGGTGGTCTTGCTCCTGGAAGAGGTAAGCTGGAAGTACAGTATGTAAGCAGAAATATTTCTTCAGATCCGGTTGAATATTCATTACTGATCTGAAGAGGGAGCGAAGATCGCAGAAAAGCTGAACAATGTTTAACAACCAAATTTCTCTCAGAACACTATGACGTTTCTTTTCTGCTGAAAGGAAGGGTTAAGAACAATACAGTTTAGGACATAACTTGGACCCTTTATATTTACAGAACCGGCATTTGCTTCTTCTGATTGTCTGTTGTGTAGACCAATGCCTTTCATACTCAGTTAATGAAGTCATGAAGACTGTTGTAGACATCTGAAGCAGGTGTTACATATAATAATTAGACCCCTTTTAAAATGAGTGTCATTATAGTTAGATTGGAAAACAGACCCTTGAATGAAACAATAAGTTGTTTAGCTGAATGCTTTCAGGGCCAGATTTGAAGCCAGTAAACTGTCTGCAGTGAGGTTTTAGTACAAACCTAAACAAGGATGCAACATAAACTGTGAAAGAAGAGATTATTCAACATGCACACAGCATAACTTTTGAAGCATAGGGCAGCATTATTTTGATAGTAAAATCCTTTATGATGTATAACTCTGTCACTTGGTACATCCCCCAATGTTCTATAAATGGAATTAACATCTTGGATACCAATCTGTGTATCAAAAACTGCAACATTGCCAAGAACAGTGTAAGACCAAAGGCCTATAATAGGTGGTTGACACTATATGCCTCTTTTAACGTTTACAAAACACGGACAGCAACCATCCTTTGATTCACAATAAAAGTTACATTTTAAGACCTTGCAATAAATAATAAATTTCATGGACACATCTCACCTCTGTGCTCCTTTTGTGTAGCTGAAAATTAAACAATTACTCTTTTCTTTTTCTGGCCATGTGCTAAATCCTTCTGGACCAAATTGCTTCCTCATTTTCTCCCATCATATTAACGCCACTGACTTTATGGCTCTTTTTCATACTAATGAATCTGACAACAAGGATTTAGACAATGGCTTAAATCTCATTTGCATGCTGGGTAAATTTCATATCCACAAAGCAACCTGTATTAAATTTAGGCCTAACCTTAAATTATTTCTTAGGGATCTGCGATCTCTTTCTTTCGTCACAAAAAAATCTAATCCAATAAGGAAGGTATAAGGACATGTCAAATCGTGAAATTATTTTTGGACAAACTTCAACAATCCTCTTATTTCTGTGCTTTGTTGTATTTCACTTGTTTATTTAATGTATTTATACGTCCCCTCCACTGTTGTTTGATTTCAGTTGCTGATATACAGCAATTCCTCTGTATCTGCGCTCTCTGCACCCGAATTTTCGCTATAACGGCTCTTGAAAATCAATACCTATATATCGGTATCAAAATGGAAACTTGTGCCGAATTTTTATCCCAAACTTATCCATAAAAAAAACACACAAAAGGCAAATAAAAATGAAAATAAATTTGAAAAGTCTGCAAAAACTATACATTGTCGTACAGTGTACTATAATAAAATAATTTTGTACGTATTGTAATAAACTCTATTGTGCACTGTAACGATTTTATCCAAAGCCAGAAGTCACTACATTTTTTGCGGATTTTCATTTTTTTAATTAAACCCATTTGTTTAAATGCTGATTCTTGTGTAATTTAAAGAGTGAGACTCCCGGGTTACTTTGACACACGAGTTTGTTCTCTTTATTCAAATTCTCATAACTCAGTATTCCCGCTACAAACACCGCGCATGCGCTCTCTCATCTCCCTTGTGTAACGACGTGACACTTGGGGGGTGGGGGGGACTAACATTGAAAATGTCCTTTACTATACATACTGTAGCACGCGTTATAAACATGCAAATTAATGACAAATCGAACTTTCTGACCATGTAACTGCCGTTTACAGGGCTTTATCAGGTTGAAATCGGGGTTTGATAGTTATATATGTATTTTTTAATGGGGTGGGAGTGCATTATTTATTTATTTTTCCCCATTTAAAATAATGGGAAATAGGCACTCGGTACCCGTAGTTCCGGTATTAGTTCTGGATATCGAGGAATTACTGTACTTATATGTATCGTGTAATCCAGTTCAATATGTGTTCGTTTAAAGCATTTGCATTAAAATTAATTTTAAACAACATTATTAACGAACAACCCTGGTAAAGCTCGACATCACAGAGGAAAAAAGTATAGGTCACTTTAGAGGAACAATAGTCATGCAGACGGGGGGGACATAGTTACTTAAAATATTATATTTTTCTTTAAGCATGTTCAATTATGAATTTTAAATAAATACGTGTTCTTCACAATGTGATAAAATATCTAGAAATGTACTACTACTGGATTTCCGTATTTCAAACAGGCATTGAGAAGTCACCTCTTTACGTCATCACTCAGCACCCACAGTTTCGGTTTATGGAAGTCAGCTGTTTGCATCATAAGCTCGTGACGAAGACGCACGTAGGTCCTTTTACACCCGGTCACTCAGCTGTGTGGTGGGTAGAGTTTCACAGTTTACGGGAATAGTGGATTGTTTTTCAGAAAATGTATTACAAATTTAGCGGATTCACACAAAGATTGACGGGATCAGCACCCTCGACGGCATACGCCCCTCAGGTAAGCTGCAGGGGGCGTCTGTTCTTTGGGATAAAGGAAACTCTAAGCAATGACCTTCATTACTTTCGCTCAGAACAGCTCTCCGCATCTTTATAGTGGTCGTATCTTACTGGAAAGTTACGAACAGAAACGTCTTGGGGTATAATTTGCGGTTTAAATACAGCTGATGGAAAACATAAAGACAGCAGCCACCTCTGTCACTTTTGAAAGGAAGCTTAAGAATACTTAATAGACAATAAGCAGGTATTATGCCAGTTTAATTGACAGTTATCCATTTATTTACAAATATTTATTTCTGGTTTACTTCCAGTTGTATACTGTTCGTTTTCTTAAGTCACAGATCTTCTAGACTCTGGGGCTCATCTAGTTCTATGTTTGTTTAAATTTTTATTTCAGGAGTAGGAGTTATTAAACTGGTTTGTGCGCTTGAAAGAATGCTTGGTGTACTGTCCTTCAGGGGTTGGAGTCCGGCTTGAGGGCTCACACCTGCAATTGAGCGTGGTTTTTGGGTGACTATAAGCAGCATCGAGGTGGAGGCAGGGTGGTGGTGGGTTTACAAAAACTGTGTCCAAAGAGTGGGAATAGCAGGATGTGCTTATATGCATCTGCACATGATTGATGGCTGAGCATAGGCAGGTGTGTGGTTCAATACTTCCCTCCCAAAATACGTCTTTTCAAAGACTTCAGTTTTCCAATATGAACTTCAGTTTGGAGAGTGAGGGGTTGCATTACTTTTATTATTACACTTTACTTGGCTGAGACATTTGCCCAAGGTCATTTACAGCGTTGGATTTGTATTCATTTAGTTGCCTATTATTTATTTATCTGTTCAGAGTAAGTATCCTTTGACTGCAAGGAGGCAGCTCTAACCATTGTGTCAGCTGCTGCCCCATGCAGTAAAATTCCATCTTTGTCCTCCTTTATCCATGTTTAAAATGTTATCCATTACTGTTTTTATTCTCTAGGGGCTGAGACCAGGGATTCCAGCGGAGTCACCTACCATGGTTTTTGCCAGCCCAACTAAGGTGGTGTCTGAAGCAGGGACAGCTGTGGAGTACCTTGGGACCAACAGAGTACCAGACCTCCAAAGACTCTTCCAGGTAGATGAACGCCTAAAGGAGAAGCCATAGCCATGGTTCTAAATGTCAAATTTATATGTATGAAACGCACACATCTCATCAGGACGAGGGTATTGCTTGTAGTGCAACATTAAGAAGCGATAAATACCATGTGTGGTATAGTATAGGGTTGTTTTCTGCACTGGTTATTGTAACTGTGTCCTTTTCCCAGGGGGATGTTACGCCTGTGCATTTGAAGATGGGCGTACCAGACAAGCTGCTGTACCGAACTACCATGGCTCTCACTATTGGTGGAACCTTATATTGCCTCCTGGCACTATACATTGCTGCACAGCCACGCAAGTGAACCCAGCCCCAGCCTTCATCTCCTCACCAAAAGACCACAATCAGATAACACAAACAGTGACCCTAAAAATGACGACGATGGTTTTTGAATGAAGGCCTCAATGTGACCTGCCAGTCATTACTCTGTGGGTTATTCTTGTATGATATATGTTACCCCTCTCTCAGGATATTATCATTCCCCATTTCTACCTGTATCTGACCAGCACACATTGGGGATGGGCAAGAGCGTTGTCTCGTTTCCTCCAAAAGTCAATTCCTGCAGCCTACGTTTTATGTTTGTGTCTGTTTACTTATGTCTGTGTGTACACACATGTATAATTTGACTGGAAAGTCTCTTGCTTTACAATAAATCCAGGACTTTTGGAGGATTAGACAAAGAAACTGTGTCATATCAGAGCGTAAGAGAAATGGAGGAAGACTGTAGTAGGTGAAGGTGAACCGGCTTCGCACTTTGTACATTTGCTGGCGCAGCCCAACAAAAGCCATGTTCTGAAATGAAACATGTATCCAATAAATTATGAAACAGATAAATGCAGGTTGGGGTTATTTTAACCCAATCAACTTGGACTGAAAATATCCATTTACATTGTAGAAATTTACTAAATCGCTGCATGTGGTTTAATCTGAAGCTGCACGGACCCTTCTGAGGCAAGTTAACAATTTACTGGCCGTTCACAAATGTTGGCCTTGACATTGTGTATTGTACCCTGAAAGGCTTTATAAATAATATAAAGTTACAAATAGGAGCCTTAGTGTAACATTTGTGGCTGAATTGTTGAAATTCGGGAGCTATTCTGCCTATGGCTAATAAAATGTCTATGTTTCAGATGCTGATGGGTCTCAAACCCTTTATGGATAGAATAACACTGAGTATCTGAGTATGATGCTAGCAGCCAGATACTTGTTAGGTTTAATATGTAATGAACTCCTTTCATTTTAGCTAAGTTTTTGCAACATTTATGTTTGTCAAGCTAACTTATCAGTTTGCATGTCTGTAATCTATAACCCTCTCCTGAAATTCCTTTTTTTACTCTGATTTGTAACTTGGGAGAAAAACATCTGCTAAATGAATAAACGTAATAGTCAGCAATATAACAGCTCTGCTGGCTAGTGCACCAGCATTGGAGAGCTGAGGTGCTACATGGCCACCCCTGTGTGTTCTGAGTCCTCTGGCAGGACTGTTTATGACATGTTGTAAATAAGAAAGTACAACAAAGAACCATGGCTAGAGTTAGGACAGGGTATTGGAAAACTCAAGGCAGTGCTTTTGTGTGTGATGTGAGTTACTATGCCAGCTCTCTTTATGAAACTATAAATGGTAAACACTTCTTTTAAAAAAACTGTACTGGAGAAGTTTGCTGACTTGATAAGTTGATAGTTTGTAAGTTAGAAACTACTGTATGTTTGCCTAGAAATGTAAAAGAAAAACACATCATATGTATAAAGCACAGAAAGGGCCTAACAGCACACTTCTGTTGAAGTGTTTGTTTCGAATTGCAGTTGTTCTCATGGCAACAACCAGCTTGAGATGTTTGAGTGCCTGTGTGACAAGGAGAAGATAGAATGTACTATACAGGCACACAAAAGCCCCATCATACACAAAGACCCATCCATTTTTCCACCACTGGTTTAACATCCAGTGGATAAGTGGAGTACCATTGTTTTGTTCCTGGCACTCTTCAGCAAGGTTTTATTTGCCCAGTAAGTGTGTAAAAGAGAGTATCTCTTACCCATAATAGAAGTACAATCTGCATAGGTCTTTTGTGCACGCAGTGGTTGTACTTTTGAGGACCTTCTGAACTTCTTGTCAAGAACTGTAATGCTTGATGGCAGAGAAAGGTCATTATTCTGTCATCGCTGAGCTGACATCAGTGGCAGATTAGGGGTCCTCCCTTGAAAAACAATTTTCCTTTCACTCAACAGCAGGCAACCATCTTTTAGTTTTTCTGTGTCCACATCCTGCATCACTTCCCTCAGACCCAAAGCCCCAATGGAGGTCTCCAGGGAAGCCAAAAGGAACTGGCCTCATCACAGAGAGATTGCACCGTCTGCTCCACTGCTGTGGTTGTGTGTAAGGAGCTTCATCTGAGTTCATTCAGTGAAAAACATCCAGCTGTGTGCAAGGACAAAGTGAAGATTTAAGACACTCAAGTTGCTATGAGTCTGGTGAACCACTAAATAAAAAGTCTGATGTCATCATCAGCAATCTTTCCAGCACCCTACTGGAAAACCAACAAATGGAGTGTGGGATTAACTTGTGCAGCATTTGGCAATTGATTCATTTTCGGTACACATGGGTTCTTGGCTAATCTTGTGGTGGAGCAGTAAACCAGTAAACTAATTATCGTGGAAAACTACACAGTTTTTGATTTTTGATATGTGGAAGTATATCTATAATCCTGAACTACCATTTCTCTGAATACATTTATATACCCAGTACATGTTTTTATACACAGTGTCTTAAAACCCAGGACGCAAGTATGTGCAATTTCTGAAACTGCAGCTGTGTTTTTTTGTGTGGACCCTAAAAATGAGAAAATAATGTTGTAGAGGGGTTCAAATTAAAACAAAAAATTTTGCAATGGGTTGAAATGCCATGGCTTGGCCATCAGCAGTTTAGGTCATTTGGGAAGGAGTGTTTCTACAAGATTCAAAAACAATCATGAGAGAGAACCTACTAGCTGTGTGGACACTTGTCAGTCACTGAGTGCTTCTGCCCACTATGATGGAGTTCGACCTACACAGGGTTACAATGGCAGCGTGGAACCAGGTCCTCTCACTGTTATAACAAAAAGTGTTACCCAGACACAGGGCATCTCACTGATGGGTTGGGGGTTGGTGGGTCAGCTAGCAAGGCTTTTGTTTCTCACCAGATGTACGTGTGTGTGTATACTGTGGGGACAATCCTGGAGAAACGTGCTCCTGCCATTAGAGGTGAGCTGGAAGCCTCTCTTTCTGTGTACAGCACTTGTCAACCTTGGTCCTCAACTAACCCTCAGTTTACAGGGTTTTATTGGAGCAGAGATCTTGATGGATGTTTTTCTGAATCACTTTCTTGTTTCCAAAAACACATTAATCCAAAGATGTGAGCAGATGGAACCTGTAAACTACATTTCTGTAGGAAAATTCTTACAGGTGCATTCGTGCAATTTTTCATTCATTTGATCTTTCCCAAAAATTAGGTCTACAATTAATTATATTTACTCTAATTAAAAAATATAGGATTAATCAAATACTTTTTAAAGTTCAAAATCATTGTAAGCTCAATTGAATCACTGAATAATGCCTACCTTGCTATTAATTTAAGTAGAAAAATTAGGAAACATTTACTTTTTGCTATGAGATGGGTTCTTTGGGGGGTCGTCCAACCGTAACAGAAGCTGCCAACTCAAAGGCAGTTTTCTGTTGGAATCAGGGACAGCTATCAGAGCCATTTACTGGGACTGGAGTCAAACTCTAACCAGTTAACACAGCCATCTACTGGGATGGGCTTTAAGGGCTTACTAGCTACTACTGCTCCTTCACATCGCCTGGTACGCAGGATACGGACACTTAGTGCATGTTCTATCTACACTGTGTCAACCTGACAAAAGATGGCATGAAAATATTGTTGTCAGGTCGAGAAAGTATACTGGATATCGTGTCTTGCCGTTGTAAATTAGCAATTTGGACTCTTCACATATGTTGATTTATGATCAGACCTGGCACACACTACCTGAGTGTGTTATCCCCTGTGCCATGACCCAAAAGAATGACAGGTGTAGGATTCAGTAGATGAATGAATGATGGAGCTTGTGGTTAAGTAGCCAGTGTTCTTTGCGAACCATACAGGACAGTAACAAAAGTTATCATTTGACTGTAATTCAAGGCATGGTCCGTGTTGAATGAGTTGCTGTCAAACCTAGGTGCTAATAGCTCCTAGTAAAAACATGACTGTGAGCATCATCATTCATATTCACTCCTCTTTTGGAAGAGTCAAGTGCTTGCTACCTGTGCCAGTATCACATGCCAGGCATAACTTTTTTTGCTTGTGTGGAAGTTTAATGTGGGTAAAATAAAAAGCAGCCAGTAAGTTTCACAGTTATTGAAGCCAGGGGAAGTAAAAACCAATGTATTTTGGTGTTTATGTGTTTCACCAGCTGTTTTTCCGTTGTTTCATGTGTTCGTCCAGTATGCACACGCACCCGTGTGCTCCTCCGCCTGTGTGCACAAGCCACAGAGGACTTAATCCACCAGATAAAAGGTGCACCAGGCCGCTAAGTGGCTCACATCTTTGCAGGGAGACACCGGGGGCAACCACAGTCCGTTCAGCCAAGCAGATAATTGGCTTCGATAAGCCAGCCAAGCGTGTTCCTCTCGTAGGTCAATACGGTTGGCTGTTCCAGGAATCAAGGAGCATGTTGTCGTCAGCAGGGGCCTGATTCTAGGATCACTTGTTCTCACACACACACACACACACACACACACACACACACACACACACACACACACACACAATCTCCTATCTGTTTACTGTAGGGTACTTCTTCACTACTAACTCATTTTTATTTCTCTCTCTTACACACACAAGCACACAGCAGCACAATGGCCTACAGAGTGCATATAGTGAACGTGATGCAGGCCAGGTGGGAGACATAGAGGGAGCAGCCTAAATCTTCAAGCGTATGGAGCTCAGAGAGGCTCTGGTTGCCGGGTACAGTGGTTGCTATGGAGCCCGCAACTCTTTGCCGACTGCAACTACAGCTATAAAAATAAAAAGTGATCTCTAAATTGAAGTTGATAGTGTGATTTTTCCACTTTTCTTTCATTTATTCAGCTTGTTTTTCTTTTGCAGGCTCTCTTGTAACCAACTTGTGAAGCATCAAGTAAATCAGCACCTGTTTTAGATAGATTGTTTTTTTTTTCTGATGTTGTATAAAACATGATCTTAATTCCGAGCTGACAAACTGAATAGACTGCTGAGTATCTGAAAACAGACAAACAAAAGTAACGGATGAAAAGGTTTCATCTGTTGATTTGAAAGAATTCTTGAAAGGAAAAAAAATCAAAAGTTGCGTCTCCCTTGACAATAGGGTGAAAAAAAATATGCTTCAAACGGCAGCAAACTGGATGTTTTTTCTGCTACTGCATGTCCAGTGCAGGAGGGAACCAAGCAATCTGAGGTCCTTGTTAACCATTTATAGTCTAATTCGCTTTTCCTACCCTTTATATACCAAATTTTTATCCTTAACATTTTTTGAAGACAGATAAACCGCCTCCTTTACTACCTGTGTGCATCAACCTGTAATCTTAGTTCAAAGTCTACACTGCTGTTAAATGAAGGTATAAAGGTTTATGCCATTGGCCCGAAGACCCTACTGCTCATCACACTTTCTTCCTGTACACTTGCAGTTCCCTGCCTTCAGCACCAGTTTTTGATTAATCGGATTCAAACTTGAGCCAGTATATTGAAATGGGCTGCCTGCCTGACAGGCTTGGGTTAGATTAATGGTATTTACACCCTGTGAGCGATAGCCTCTCCCTCTGGAGAGTTTCACGTCATTCATCTAGGGGCGCAGAGGCTGTTTGTGAAGTAAATAGGATGTGAGGAACCTCAGCTAGGAGTAACCCTCTCCCCCTCTCCCACGCACCCAGCATCACACAGCACAGCAGTTTTCTTGACCGTTTTTTCCTGGACATGGAAAACACTTGCAGTCACAGAACACTGGCCTGTTCCACTTCAGCCCTTAGAATGCTGTTTTTTATATATTTATCAGAGATCATGAAGTGAGAAACTGTTTTGGGGGAGGGGGTCACGTATGAGCCAGCTGAAGGGTGCACGAGTCCTGTTGCTAGTTGCTTTCCTTAAGTTAATTTAAATTAATAATAAAAGCCTCGCAAAGTGTGCATAAATGTTTTGCTTACTTTAGGAGTTAAGATCTGAGCTGCGCCACTGATCACGATACCCATATGAGGTCCCTGGCAGTCTGTTTAGTTATATATACATAAGTCAAAAAACTGGTTTTCGGGAAAAAGGAAACAATTGCAAGCTTTCCAGCAGCCTTGGCATCATCCCCATCATTGGAAACACCAGATTAAAGTTCACCCTGCTCTCCTACACCATGGATTGCCACTGGAGGATAATCTGTGGCAGCCTTGTGACCTCTGAAGGAGTCCAAGGGTCTCCGTCATCATTGGCAATTTGCAGGCGATGTCTCTCCGAGCATCAGCTGGTGGCTCACTTTAATGAATCATGGCTGTACCACAACATTGTTCTAAAACATCTGCATGGACGCATGCAACTGTTTATGCAGTATGTCGACTGTCTGGTTTACTTACGGTCAAATGCAGCGGTCGAAACGGATCAGATGGTGATGATGCCCATACACCTTCATGTTGGCCAACTCTTACCACAAATTACCTTTGCTGTAACAGCACTGCTACTAACACTGAGAATGGAGAAAGGAAATCTTGTCATGTATTATTTCATGAAAAGTTGTACACACGCCATTTTCGAGCCAGTAAAAATGGGTGCGGTTAATCACCCTCACTGTTGGATTCTGCAGCCAGACCCAGATTTGTGAGTAAAATTTGACAAAAAACTTGTTCTAGAATTAAGTTGTGCAATTGTTTTGCCTTTTGCTCTGGGCCCTGAATATTTTTTGAGGCTTTTATCTGTAATGACTCATCTTTTTCTGTCTTTTGTTGGAAGAAGAGTCTTGACATTTTCAACACAATGGGCGATTTTGTGGGATATGCAACAAGTAAATAGCATGAGCACCAACACGGCTTGTGCTGGATACTCATCGTAGCTCATAAATGCCATGCTGAACTTGCCTTGTACTTCGTATCGTTGGGTTACATGATGAGTAGTTTGTTTGTGGGGTTACAAATAGTGTGCTGGATGTGGAAATTCCATTTAAATGACCTGGGACCCACAGGTACCAACATGGGGAAAGTCTGGTGGAGCACCTGGGTTCTGAACATCCTTTTTCTCAGGGGAGGAACAGGCCCGGTTGATAGTGTTTTACCTCAGATTCTCGCACCTCTGTTGCTAAGACCCCCAGTTCTGTGAGCATTTCAATTACACAAGGCTGCGTCACCATGTTCTCTCTGGGGCGTTTATTGTCACTCTGAGAACCTTTGCCAGATGTTGCAACAACATTATAGTCCCAACCTTAAATAAATAAAAACGTGAAATTACAGGAACAATGTAATTTCAACAGCAAAGCTCTCTCAGGCTAAGTCAATTCACAGCATCTGGTTATTTATTTATTTGTTTGCACAGTCCTGAATTTATAGAAAAATTCCTCCACAGGCACAGTCAAAACTGTTATTTTTTTCAGTAGTGAACACCAGAAAATTAAAGAAATGTCCTGATCCTCATGAGATCAACACTTCCCAGGTGAAAAATGTGTTGGTAATTTCTGCTCAGGAAGGTTTCTGAGTGTACTTGGATTGAATTCTAAGAAAAAGCAATATCTCACAGTCTGTGTATTAGGGTGACGATTACCCCTAACAGAGCTGAGATTTCAGCAGGGTAGGTGCAGTAAAAAGGGTAGAGGGGGGAGTCTGGTGTGGCCGGCACGGCATCTGGTGTGGAGTAGTAATGTTTAGTGATACACAAAAGGTGAGGCAGGACCCTGGTTTTCCTCCTTGCTACAGTCTAATCCCTCAGCAGTAGAGATAAGTGTCAGTGATCAGCTTCAGAGATGCATTGAATGGCTTCAGTACCTCATTCAGGAGGCAGAACTCAATACTCCTGTATTGACTCACCTCTTCAAGGGTGTCAGGAAGAAGGGAGAAACGTGGCCCATTTCCACTAAGGATGAGTAATCAATACAAATCCTCCAGGTGCTATACGCAGGCAGCAATGAATTCTCCAGGTGTGCACTGAAAGAAAGGAGCTCTTAAGTAAGAAGGGAGTTGAGATGAACAAAGACCCGCTAATTCACTTTTCCATCAGCAGTCACTCTTAAGGCCCACACCGAGTGTCCCACGCTAATGAAGGGTGTCAGTTACCCGTAACTCACAAAAAAGGGTCCTGACAGGTCTGGCATGTGCTGGAATGATCTAGAAGAGTTCAGATGGACTGGAATGTGAGAGGAATATATGAACTTCTCCCCTCCACTGCTTGCTGCTCACAGCCGCCACTTTCTGTACATTAGTCCAGCAGGTCTAAGAGAACAAGAGCAAAAGGGAGTCAATTTGTGGCACAGTTCAGTCAAACCTTTTATCTACACCCTCAACAAAAACCAAAAGAGTACCAATAGAGTCTTTGAAAGGACTTATTATATAAAGAAGACCCAAAAATATAAGGATAATCGGAATGATTCATGTCTATCCTCAAGTCTCATTTCCCATACATGAACATATACAATGCTGACTACATTTATCCTTTATTACCATGTCAAAAAGTGTGAGCACTGTATTTCTTTGCTTGCCAGCCCTCATATACAGCCAGATTTCTATGTATTGTAATTCAAGTTTCAAAGTTCAGCAGGACAGATGTTGCACTGGTTCAGGTTCGAGTAACATTTCAGTAGAAATAAGGGGGCTGCAACATGCAGCTGCACATACTAAAAAGCGGTGCTGTTAGGGTTGTTTAGTACTTACGTCGTAATGTAAGGTGTTTGTCGAGAAACATGATGTCAGGACTAAAAAGAATTTACAATAAAAATGTCTGTAGGAGACGTTTTTGAGTGACTAAAACAGAAGAAATAAGACATTTATCTAGAATCTTTCCTCAGTCTGCTGATGTTTGCATCAGTAAGGGGGAAGCGGTAGGGTTCGGGTCACACTAGTGTCCGTGTATTAAGTGTAGTCTGGACAGATGTTGTATTACGCTGCTTATACGTTGGTTTGTGGATGGAATTTACAAAACAATTTTACTTGTTTTCATAATTTGATAATATACAGTACTGTGCAAAAGTCTTAGGCACCTGTGGGAAAAATGCTATAAAGCGAGGAT
>UFQX01000173.1:637384-649979 GCA_900497675.1 Arapaima gigas | reverse complement strand
GGGCTTTTAGCGCAAGTTATATCTCGTCCAGCCGACTGCTGTCTGACCTACTACCCTCACGCTGTCCCACTGAAGGCCATTGTCTCCTATTCCATCATCAACACCAGCAGTTGTCACCTCAACGCTGTTGTGTGAGTATCTGTGGTTCAGTTACAGTCACCAAGACCAGTTATACCCACTGTTAGCACTGCTGACTCAGCAATGTTTGTGTAAATTTTCTTCTTCATGGCCACAGTTCACAGTTCACACACATTCCTGTGTCTGACAGTCTGCGCTGTGTGAGGATTTCTCTGCTTTAATACAATTTCCATGTTGATCTTGTAGGTTTAAGACCCACAAGGGGGTAGATTACTGTGGGGACCCAAGCGAGAAGTGGGTGAAACACCACGTTGTTGTTCTGAACCGCAGACGGGCAACCAAGGTGGTAACGGGGCACCAAACTGTGAGCTGAGTCATGTTGAGACCATCACTGTCACCCTGTCACTGTCACCCACCACCGACTATCTTGTTGTGCCCAAAGAACATTTCAATCCTTTGTAAGATGTGGGACTGTGGGGTAACTTTGTTTAAATTATACCTCATTGTGTCATTTGAATTTTATTCAAATCCTTATTTGAATATTTTTTGGGATTGTCATCTGTATTTCATCCAACTTTACATGCATTTATTTCTCACATCTCAGATACACACTATTTCTTTCATTTCTTTCTATTTTGGATTCAGTTCTTTTAAATTCCTGTGATATGGCAGTTTTCAGTTCCAGCTTCATTTCACATTTATTATAAAAAAAATACATTGTTTTTCCAGGGTAATCTTGTTTGCTTTATTTATTCCTTGCTGCGGTCTGTGCTGGAGGTCCCTCAGAAACTACACTACATGGTTGATGCAGGAGACTAACTTACCTGAACCAGTTAAGTTAACCAGTGACCTCCTGCATAACTGTCCTGAATTCTATAAGATCTGGTCACCATTTTAAAATTACACGGTGCTACATGGCCAGTTAAGACAGATTCTGCAACCTTTTGCCCTGGATTTATTTATTTATTCCCTAATTTATTTCTCTGTCACATTATTGCATTATTCCCCTTTTCTCTTCACAATATCACCTAAAGTTCACATTGGTGCGTCTGAGAGACATGATGACTGATGATGGTGAGACACTGTTCCCTGTCTTTTTCTTGTTCAGTTCTGTTGTTAAAAAAATAAAATAATGCCACAACAATATCTTGAAGATGATCCCCTCCTTTTCTTATTCTGTGCGTCTTCTGCATTCGTTTGATGTTTTACATGAAGAGACACTAATGAAGTGGTGTGTTGTGTGTCATGACATGAAAAGGTGGTGATACATCTCAAAAGTTCTTCATTGTTCTTCATTAGCACCCAATAAACAGACCAATGGCTATTATCTTAGGCCACAGCCTGAGAACCTGCTGGTAACATAGAAGGACCACTAACTTACTGCCATTAACCACCTGTCCAAGGTGCACTCCTCCTTTCCTGGTCCCCACTGGTCCTGGGATGTGGTCTGACCCACTGTGACCCTGACACACGGTTAAAGTACATGAATGAATGTTTCAGTTGTGATATTGGGTTGAGATACAGCTGTGAGGTTACGGTGCTGATTGTGACCTTTAACCTGGGGGTATCTACATATGTATCAAGAGAACCGTGTAGGGATTATGGCCCTTTTTATACATAGCAGCCCCATTTTAGGAGACCAGCAGGACTCCCCTCTCCCAGTTTACATTTCTAATCCATTCCTGAAAACTGGAGTTAAACTGGAAACATGTAAATAGGGATCCTATTTCCTATTAATTTAAACAGTAAAAATTATAATCTGTTACCCTCACTCCTGAAAAAACACAACCAATTTCCACAAACATCACTAAAATGCAGCAAAACAGTAATATAACTAGTAAACCATCATCATTCTCACTCTCTTCTCCTTGTACAGCAGCAGACATTTAGCGTTTACATTTGGACATAAAGCCACAGCAGATCCCCCTCCCTCACACTCAGCAGCTGCTTGATGTTTTTCTGCCATGGTCCGGACATTAGGATGGGATACAGAACCTAGATGTTGTAATATTTTTTCTGATATGAACCTCAGATGCAATTAGACTTTAATGCAGACCCTGTGTTTTGGGAACCAACAGGAACAAAACAAGCAGGACACATCCTTTCGTGTTTCAGAATAACAACACAACACAGACGGGACTTTTTACTCACAGTTCTACAGGAAGGTGTTGCAACGCAAATTGTTTTGATGTAAAAAAAAACTAGTTTTTGATGTTTTTGCATAAAAAAATCATATTCAGAGTTTCTAGATACATTAATGTATTAAAAATTTCCAGTAGGAGCTCCTTTCATGTTTTAAAAGTTTTCTGGGCAGAATTTGTGAACTGTTGCTGTGCACGTTTGGCACGACTCACAGGAGAACTTTCAACAAAGTTTTCTAACTGCTGTGCTAAATAAAGTGAGTGAATGCGAGCTCTGCATATCTTTACCTTCTGTCAGTTACTGTCCCAATCAAAACAATGAAAAACAAGTGAAAAATCACTATATTTCTCTTTCCTGTTTCCTCATAAGCATCAGCAACAATGTCCTGCCTCTTTTCGAGACACTATAAGGCAGAATTTGGAAAGCAAATGAAACGCCTTTCGCAACAGTAACATAACTAATAAACCATCATCATTCTCACTCTCTCTCCTTGTACAGCAGCAGACCCTTAGCAGTGACATTTGGACATAAAGCCACAGCAGATCCCCCTCCCTCACACTCAGCGGTTGCTCGACGTTTCTCTGCCACAGTTCGGACATTAGGATGGAAATATAGGACAGCTTCTTGAAAATATCTTTATATTACTTCATTATAAAAATGTTATAGTATTATTCCACATACTGCATAACTTTTTTCCTGTTACACAGTGTTTATGAACAGCAAATGAGAATAAAGCTTCAGCGTTTAAAAGAAAACTCGAAGAGAAATGCTTAAAGCCAGGGATTCCGGAGAAAAAGAGGAAGTCACCAAAATACTCAAGTGTCTTCCTTGTTGCAGAAGTAAATTTTTGCCAGATTCAGGGAACTGCACATTTCTGCTGAACACAGTGTGCACACAAATTTCTTGGTGTTTCTAAACTGCTAACCTTTTTTTTTTTGGAAGTTAACATTTTGATATTTTACTGCGTATTTTCCCACTGAGCCCCTGTAGAAACCAGTGCGCTATATGCTGAGTGAGATGTTTGTCGCATACAGATTAACGGAGATTTGATGAATGTAAATTGAAGAAACAAGTGTATTTTTCATGTACACACTGCACAGTGGAAGTAAACCCACATGAAAAAGTGGCCATAAGGAAACACTCACAGCCAACAGTCTGTTTAAAGCTCCGGACCTGCGTGGTGACACCTCTACACCTTCAGCCTACAGAACCGCAAGAAAGTGACACTAAGATCTACGATGAACCCCATGCACACCTGAGCAGGACAGGGATGCACTGCGGTAAAAGTGCACCCCTCTTTACCCAAACACTCCTTCATTCCCTTCTCAGTTGTTTGTTGCTTTAAAGAAAAGAGAAAAGAAATAGTTTCACTGGGCCCATTTTGTCGACTTTGGCCCGAATGCAATGTGAAAGAAGAGAAATATAATGTATGTTGTACATTACATTAAAACTTCAGTACTATTTTAACGTCAATTTTCAGAGGTCACACAGAAAGACCCACAAAAACTCATGTGTGTCACCACCATAAATTTCAGAGCTGTAACTAGCTGCGTGAACAAAACTAATATTAATAATACTACTAAAACTCTTATTTTTCAGGAAATAATAGTGTTTAAGGGGCATCTAAAAGGGAATAAATTTATTATTTTAAACAAGGGGAAAATATTATTTGGTGCCACAAAAGAAAATGTTAAAAAGTTAATTTATTTAAATGTGCTTCAGAATTTATTAATTCAGACTTACAGGCTTAACAGTTCCTACTGAGATTTAACAAAGTGCTGGGTAAGCAAACCAGCTTCAAAGGAATATTAGCTCAGGACTAAAAAGAGGAAGTAAAACAAATAACTGTTCACTATTGTTAATTTCTAAGAAAGTGATGTCTGAGGGATGTTCAGAGGTGTTCGAAGAACTGGCTCTGTGTCTCTATATAAGACAGACAGAATGACCCTCAGAGCAGACAGAGCTCCTCCAGCCTCAGATCCTCCTCTGACCTTCTCTCTCATCTCCTCGTGTGCAGAAGCTATGAAGACTGTGTGTGCTGCTCTGGTCCTGGTGATGCTCTGCTCTCTCCAGACGACCACAGTTGGTGAGTGTCTCACACCGACATGCAGTCGCTGAATAAAGGTGTGTGTTGCTGTGGTTGTGTGACGCTCCACCTGCAGCAGTGTGTTGATGTGTCACAGTTTTAGTGTGTGTGTTTATGCTGCACTGATACATACTGAGCAGGACAGTCCAGGTGATGTGAAGCCTTACAGCTCATTTTGTTTTGGGCTTTTAGCGCAAGTTATATCTCGTCCAGCCGACTGCTGTCTGACCTACTACCCTCACGCTATCCCACTGAAGTCCATTGTCTCCTATTCCATCATCGACAACAACAGTTGTGAACTCAAAGCTGTTGTGTGAGTATCCATCTGTTATCGTCACTATCTTACAGCAATGTCAGTTTCCATCTCACTTATACTCCTCATTTTTCTTGTATTTAATGTAAACCGAGCTTCTTAAGGTCAAACGTAGAGTTTTCCACACGCTGGAGGTCCACAATGAGCAGTTTTACCACAATAACCCCTTTAGCAGCCTGACCATCCAGCGCACTGAGTTACTGACCGACTGATGCTGAAACACAGTCAGTGAAGCTGGAAACTGTCTTTCAGGGATGTGTGTTTGCAGAAAACAGTGTGTGTGTCTCCTGATGCAGTTGTGGTTCTGATGTTTTGTAGGTTTAACACCAAGAAAGGGAAGAAAATTTGTGGAAATCCAGCTCACTCCTGGGTCAAGCATCACGTTGCTGAAATGGACAAAATGCAGTACACGACCAAGAATACAACACTCAGACAGACCACAGCCTGACCCACCCGCTGAGAAAACTGCCAGCCGAAAAGGGAAGGAATGAAAAATGCGTCTCAGATATAACAACATACACCAGTATACTTTTTAACTTAACACCCATTATGAAAGCTGATTATTTATGTATGTTTTTCACCTGTCAAATTATATTACAGTTTTTTTTTACTTATATAAAACATTTTGTGGAACTGTTGCATTTGGGAACTTTTCCTAATTGAGAAATTTTTGGAGAAAAATATTTTGATTAAAAATAAAAAAACAAAAATCTGTACAGGATTTGTAGCTTCTGTTCCATTTCAATTAAATTCAACGCAGGGTACAAATTGCAAAATGTATTTGTTACAGCTTTCAGAAGTGTTACACACAGTAGCATGTGTATATTGTATACCTAGACATACACAGAGATGCAAATAAGCAGATGTAACACACACACACACACACACACACACACACACAGTGCTCAGCAAAAAAATAAATTAAAATAGAAACTGATCCCAGCAGGATCAGGAGCAACATCTGGGTTTTCAGTCCACACTGCATCACCTACCGGCCTGCGTAACGCTCATATTAGCATATTACAGCAGTCTGCTCCTGTTTTAAAGAACAGGCCTATGTGTTTAAATAAATGTGAACATTTTACTGCAATTGTTATCTAGTAGCAAAAATACATACAAATCCTGCATTTATGTCTCCTTCACCCTTACGAAGGGTAGTGGGTCACAGCAACATAGAACCGGCATGTTGAGAAACTGAAACCTGTACATGTGGACGTATTGGTGGCTGAGGGTCCCAAGGCGACGATCTCTCGCAGGTATGATCCTGTAGAGCTGAGCAGCAAGTTCCATTTGCAGTTTTACACGTCTAGTCTAGTTTATTACTCTATCAGAAGCTCCTTTTTTCACTGGAGTATTCAGCATTAAGCCAGATTTGCTGGCAGAAGGTACTAGAATCAGTCAAGAAGAGTCTTGTCCCCTCTGTACCACAAACTGGACATGAAGACATCTTCAGGTGCAGAGTGTGTCCTGATTCAGGCTGCTGGTGTTTCACTGCTGCGGTCTGCGCAGGAGATGCTCCTGGTGATGGAATCAGAAAGTGGCCTCCAGCACTTAAGAAGTTTAAAGGAGATTTTGGTTTCCTCCCACAGTCCAGAAATGTTTTACGTTCATTGTAGCCAGCCTGTGAAGCACTGGTGTCCTGACCAGGGGGGTGTTTCTTAGCTGGGTACCAAGTGATTCTGGGATAAGCTTTGGACCACCACAACCCTGGCCAGGATGAGGCGGTTATGGATAACATGTTAACATTAACATCTTTAACCACTAAATCTGCTGCAGCCACCAACAACCCGTCCTCCTTCTCTCTTCATTCTGGCACTTTTTTTTATGCAGTCCAAAACATCTAAACGCACAAGGACATCCGTCTGCAAGACTTGCTCTTTGACTTCTGGTGTTATTTAGAAACATTGAACAGGATTTAGGGGAAAACTAGTTCTACAGCCATTTTCCTTGGTGTTTTATTGCTCTGGTTCACAGTTTAGTTTTGTTGCCACTTTAGTAGATTTAAGCCACATTTTACTGCAGAATTAATGGTCAATCAGTATTTTTGTCTGATTTCCAAATAGTAACGCCGAGTGAAAGGATCAGAAGAGCTTTACTGCTCAACAAGGTGCAGGAGGAGAATTTTACTATAGTACTGTCAGTAAAGGAAGTCTGAGCTTCCCCCCCTTGGTCTAAACCGAAAGCACAGCCCCCAAACCAGGGACAACAATAAACCCCCCCATTTGACCACAACACACACAGGACAAACCAGCACAGCTAGTAACATCTCAAAGGGGTCTCTCTTTTTTTTTTTTTTTTTTACACACAGCTGACCTCCCAACCCCAGGCAACCTTTTTATGCAGACCATCTCAACTAGCCTGACAAAGGACAGGTGTGACAAGACACGCCCCCATCAGTTAAGGTGTGTAGATCAGTTACCTGCCTTGAAACTTGCACCTTACCCCACCTACACTGAACCATTGCCTATGTTGGTCAAAAATGTACATGTTCAGAAACACTGCTGTAGCTGCACGTGTGACGGCGACGTTGTGGATGTGCGGACAGGAGGGCTGTGTTCGGCAACGTAAACATTGTCATTTTTGATGCATCTTTCAATCGAACGTTTCCAAGTAGAATGTTGTCTTTTCTGCAGCTCAGAAGGTCTTTCAGCGGACGAGCTTTAGCGTCAGATGGGTTCGAATGTGCTGTTTATAAGTGCGGCGAAAGTTTGGAAGAGAAACTTGTTTTCTGTCCAGCTGCGTTTCCCGGATGTTGCTTCATTTTAACGGAGGAAACGGAGCGGCCGCGAACTTCGGCGCGTCGTTGTTTCTGTCGAGACTGGAGGACAAAAGACGCGGAATTAACGCGTTAAACCGCAGAGAAGAGAACGGGGGGCTTTAAAAGAAGCCAAATTCGAGCGCGGACGGATCCTGTGGAAGGAGAGAAAACGCCGCTGTGTCGACGCCCCCCAGGTGACCCGCCGCCGATACTCGTCTCGCTCGGAGCTGCTTATTAAAGTTTTACTTTAAGTTGATGTTTGTACCAGTTTATTCTGTTAGTTTCACTGTAATGCGCAGATCAGCTGTTTTATAGCTTGGCATCATGAAGCATAATGGTTAGAGATGCTGAGGGACCCGGTATTGATTCCTGTTGGAAGTTTACACCATGCAGCCCTCAGATGCTGCTCCGACCTTCTCTCTCATCTCCTCGTGTGCAGGAGCTATGAAGACTGTGTGTGCTGCTCTGGTCCTGGTGATGATCTGCTCTCTCCAGGTGGCCTCAGACACGCAGTCGCTGAATAAAGGTGTGTGTTGCTGTGGTTGTGTGACGCTCCACCCGCAGCAGTGTGTTGATGTGTCACAGTTTTAGTGTGTGTGTTTATGCTGCACTGATGCATACTGAGCAGGACAGTCCAGGTGATGTGAAACCTTACAGCTCATTTTGTTTTGGGCTTTTAGCGCATGTTCCATCTCGTGTTGTCGACTGCTGTCTGACCTACTACCCTCACGCTGTCCCACTGAGGTCCTTTGTCTCCTATTCCATCATCGACAGCAGCAGTTGTCCCCTCAAAGCTGTTGTGTGAGTATCCATCTGTTATCGTCACTATCTTACAGCAATGTCAGTTTCCATCTCACTTATACTCCTCATTTTCCTTGTATTCATGTAAACCGAGCTTCTTAAGGTCAAACGTAGAGTTTTCCACACGCTGGAGGTCCACGATGAGCAGTTTTACCACAATAACCCCTTTAGCACCCTGACCGTCCGGCACACTGAGTTACTGACCGACTGATGCTGAAACACAGTCAGTGAAGCTGGAAACTGTCTTTCAGGGATGTGTGTTTGCAGAAAACAGTGTGTGTGTCTCCTGATGCAGTTGTGGTTCTGATGTTTTGTAGGTTTATCTCCAAGAAAGGGATGACAATTTGTGGAAATCCAGCTCACTCCTGGGTCAAGCGTCATGTTGCTGAAATGGACAAAATGCAGTACACGACCAAGAATACAACACTCAGACAGACCACAGCCTGACCCACCCGCCGAGAAAACTGTCAGCCGAAAAGGGGAGGAATGAAAAATGCGTCTCAGATATAACAACATACACCAGTATACTTTTTAACTTACACCCATTATGAAAGCTGATTATTTATGTGTTTTTCACTTGTCAAATTATATAACATTTCTTTATTACTTACATAAAACATTTTCTGGAACTGTTGCATTTGGGAACTTTTCCTAATTGAGAATTTTTTGGAGAAAAATATTTTGATTAAAAATAAAAAAAAACAAATCTGTACAGGATTTGTAGCTTTTGTTCCATTTCAATTAAATTCAACGCAGGGTACAAATTGCAAAATGTATATTTTTTATTACAGCTTTCAGACATGTTACACACACTCTCCAGACGACCACAGCAGGTGAGTGTCTCGCACCGACACGCAGTCGCTGAATAAAGGTGTGTGTTGCTGTGGTTGTGTGACGCTCCACCTGCAGCAGTGTGTTGATGTGTCACAGTTTTAGTGTGTGCGTTTATGCTGCACTGATACACACTGAGCAGGATAGTCCAGGTGATGTAAAGCCTTACAGCTCATTTTGTTTTGGGTTTTTAGCGTTTGTTCCATCTTGTGTTGCCGAATGCTGTCTGAGCTACTACTGTCTTACTGTCCCACTGAGGTCCATTGTCTCCTATTCTATCAGCAACACCAGCAGTTCTTGCCTCAACGCTGTTGTGTGAGTATCTGTGGTTCAGTTACAGTCACCAAGACCAGTTATACCCACTGTTAACACTGCTGACTCAGCAATGTTTGTGTAAATTTCCTTCTTCATGGCCACAGTTCACAGTTCACACACATTCCTGTGTCTGACAGTCTGTGCTGTATGAGGATTTCTCTGCTTTAATGCAATTTCCATGTTGATCTTGTAGGTTTAAGACCAACAAGGGGGTACATTATTGTGTGGACCCAAGTGTGAAATGGGTGAAACGCTACGTTGCTGCTCTGGACCACAGACAGGTGACCAACGTGACAATGGTGGATCAAACTACTCTGTGAGCTGAGCCATGCTGGGACCATCACTGTCACCCACCACTGACTGTCGTGTTACCCAGAGAAAGCAGAGAAGATTTCCTTCATTTATAACATATAGGAGTATATGGTTATTTTGTTACATCTGTTTAAACTATACCTGCATTATGTAACTAGATAATGTATTCTTATTTGGATGGTTTTTTTTTCCATTTTTGTATAATTTCGTGTACACAATATTCATCATTTCCTATAATAGTATAAAAGATACGTGTGGACTTTTCAGCTTTGGGTTTATTTCAGATTTGCTATCGAAAATATATAATTTTTTCCCAGTATAATGTTTTGCTTGTTTGCTTTATTTATTCCTTTGGTGCCACTTTACTTCCTAGATCTGAAGTGAAACAATGGTTATGAGGTTAAGGTATGTTACCCTTTTTATATACAGTAGCCTCAAGTGCCTCAGCCTTAGGTGCTCGGCTGTTTCTTGGCCTCCTGTGTGTCACTGCATCAGTAGTTCCTGTAGAAAAGGCCTAAAAAAAGATCAGATTATAGATTCTAATTGAGTCTACCATTGAGACTAGATGTGACATTTGGAATGTGTTGCTTCTGTTTCTCAACATGAGGGCCAAAGAAGTGTGAGTTCCAGTAAAACAGGCCATCGGGCTGAGAAATGAGCACAAGTTAGTCAGAGACACAGCCAGCATATGAGGTGTTTCAAATTCAAAAGTCTGGTACATTGTGAAGAAGCAGGAATGCTGAGATTAGCCATGGCAACTGAACTGGTGGACCACTGGGAGACCACAGAAGTCAATGATGGAAGCTTGCTCTGTCGTCAAGAAATGCCTGTTTTCGGCTGTTGAACAGATCAAGAAGGACCCCCCCCCCCCCCAACACTTTACAGTTTTAAGATAAGTAGATTTGACTGTAAATTAATTTTAATTTTAAGTGGATACTGGATAAGTGGATAATTCACTTAAGAGGATATTGTCTCCATGGTAGCGGTTTGGTCCTGTTCACTTTGAAGAGGCACAAGTTTGGATAAGTGGATAATTCACTTTTTGGATAAAATTTTCTAATCCAGTAGTCTATATTTCTATGTTAATGACATTGGATAAGTGGACGCATGCTATTCATCCAATTGGGGTATCAATTCAATTAAACTGGCGTTACTTTTCAGTCAGCTGGCAGAGCCTGTGTGCTACTCCAGCATCCACAGAGATGGAGACTTTTTCATGGCACTGACAGCCGATGTTTACAGCCAATGTTACTCCTCAAGGCTGCGGGTTCGTGGTTTGCAGTCACGTCGGGGGATGCAGATGAGGGTGACAGCACAGACAACTGAGGGCGGCTGCACTACGGCCTGTGGATGTCTTGAGTTGTTTTATGATGGCCAGCAGCAGCTATGAATCTTTTATACAAACTTGGATGAAAAAATGCTACGCAGCACTATTTAATAAACTATTTTGTGCAGAAATAGCAAACAACATTTTTGAGGACTAGTACATGTACATAAATAATACAGTATTATAGATCAATAACACTGTATACCTTCACAGGAGTAGGTATATGTGTTGTTCAGTGAGTTGTCCACATAACTGGATGCTGTATGTCCGGTTCCCAAGGCTGTCCACTAAAGCAGCCTCCACTGTATAAACTTGCAAGGTATGTGTAGATTTCCAGTAGCATTTGCTTTCCAGTTTTAAAAGGATTCGTGCAAGAATTTCAGTGAACTCTTTCTGCACCTGTTGTAGAACTTACAGAACCTCCACACAGTTTTCTACCTGCTGTGTTAAAAAGTCATAAGAAAACGCCGCTTTGCAAATTTGAGCGCTGTGTACCTTTGCCTTCCATCATTAACCGCCAGAAGCAAAACAAGTTATTAAATAATCGCTGTTTATCTACCAAGAACAGTACTGTGGTAAAATAACGTTTGCCAACATAAACTACAAGTACCATAATGCGAGTGGTTACACGCGCAATGTCAATTTGAGCCAATCGGATTCTGAAGGTGGACTCATTCTGCGTGGCGTCACAACACGCGGACGTGCTACATTCAGCCAATCAGCGAGCACTGGTGAGGGAGAGTTACGCTCCTCAGCGTTTCTCCTTCTTAAGTCTCTGCCGTCACACGGAGCGTCTGCAGCTCGACGTACTTCATTTATTATATTTTAGTTGTTTTATTGTCAGACTCCGGGCTAAAAGCTGACGGCGGCGCATTTCTGAAAAACACGCCTCTGCCCATTTTTTCCCCCGTGGTTTTACATCCTTTTATGTTGGTCGGGAGGGCGGCTGCAGCGGCGCGCGATGATCGAGAGACCCGAGTCAGGCGTTCCCGCCATAGCGGTAAGCAGCGTCGATATTATAGTGAACGCCACGCACTGCGTCCTCGGGGGGACCGCTGGATGTTCGTCCTGTCGCCGTGTCGTGTCTCTGCTGTGCTGGGTAACCAGGGCTCTGGCTACGGAGCTGCGGGGCCCCGGGAGCGCGGACAGCGCATCACCCAGAGCTGTGCGTGAGTGCGTGCACGCGCGCGCGCGTCCACGAGCGGACCGCAGCGTTTGTTAGTTCCGGCAGTTTGTTCAGGTGTGTGCGTGTGGTGGGGGTGCTGGCACAAGCAGGTTTGATCGTTTCAGACGTTCAAGCTGAATAAACACTGACATTTTGTTGTTGACAGTGGCATTTAGTGACACACACGCTGTCCAGTGTCAAAATACCTTGTTAGTACCACGGTATTTGGGAGAAAGAACAGCAGAGAGGTGTTTATTGCTTTTACTGTGGTGAATTTTACATCTGAGGAGATGCTCTGTCTGAGATGGGTCACCCTCCTCCCCCAGGCAGGCAGACATGACTGTGTGAAAAGTCCTAGTTTGTGGTTATAAATTGCAAATGACTTCTGTCACCTGCTGTCAATGTCACTGCAGCATCGCCCGGGACTGTCATCGTAGGGAGGTGCCTGCAGGGGGGGGGGGGGGGGG